>VUQS01028590.1:0-24536 GCA_015108495.1 Heterochromis multidens | reverse complement strand
AAAAATTAGATGTAAAAAAAAAAAAAAGGAAAAAAAAAAGAAGGTTTTAAAAAAAAAAAAAAAAAAAAGCCAGAACTGAAGAAGCCTGACAGAATGTGTGTAATGTGTTGTGAATGTGTGGGAAAACAAGATTTTGCAGTAATTATATTTTATGTAGTAGTATTTCAATTACACACTGATCAGGTCAGGTTTGGCCCTTGAAACCTATGGCTCCAACTCAAGTAAATAATAGATGTCATTAATGCTGTTCAGAAAATGCACATGTGCTAATGGGAGAACAACCGATACACAAGCAATATTGTGTGATTGTTGGGGTTTTCTCTCTATTTTTGTAGGGTCTTTACCCTATAATATAAAGTGTCTTGAGGCGACTGTTGTTGTGATTTGGCGCTATATGAATAAAACTGAATTGAATATATACAGTGCTTATTGAAAAGTGAATATGAAATGCTGTATTTATTAAGAAGACTGAAACAAAAGAAACAAGCAGCTATTAAAATTATTTTTATTTACCCATTTGTACAGATCTTTAGTGCCAAATCTAGACAACTAGGTTCTGCACGACAAAAATATCATGTCTCAGTTTTTCAGTTAAAATCTCTTAAGTACACCAGCTAACTTAAACTGATTAAATAGAGACTTTAAACTTAAACTACTGCACTACATGATTACTTTAGAATGAAAAATATATGATATATATTTAACCAGTCACTTCAAAACAATCTCACATTATTATAATTACATCCTGTACATATTGCATCTTTCACATAAGCTGGATTTAATATTGGTCACCTAATGGCAATCACTGCTTCAGATGTACTCTGTAGCCACAGATAACAGTCGCTGTTTGAGAGGTTGAATACAAACAAAAGTTGAGTTAAACAAAAGCAACTTTTGCATACATAGCAATCATGCTTTCATTCATCATCACCACCACCCACCATTACGCCACAACACAACCTTGTGTTTCAGCAGTACTGAACATTTCACAGTAGCAACACTGAAGGATTCCCAAAAATCATTCTGTCCTTAAACTCTTTGAGTTTCAGATAAAACACCTGTACATCAAGACAGGTGTGTTACATTCAACAAATTTGGTTTTAGTGCAGCTGTGGATAGTTCATGGATTGTTTTCATGCAACAAATATTTTGGGTTTAATTTGCTGCCAGTCTGAGAACTTCACACAGAGCTTGAAAAAGCTTTTATGGGAGCAGATTGTCTTTTACACTGACTATTTAGCACTCTGATGGGAAATTACGCCCTTGTTGAGAAGAAAAACTCAATTTTATAGCAACATTCAGGTTTAAATACAAACAAAACTCTTCAGGTAATGAGCAACGCACAGAAAACAGTCAATTCACACTCATTAACAGTACTTTCATGTAACTGAGCCAGTGTAAAGACTTAATCTATAAATAAATAAATAAATCTAATTAAAGCCCCAGTTCAGATTAGGTACAGTATTTGAGAAGAAAAACATACATCAAGTTTTGGATAGTTGTGACCTGCAAATTTCACTAGAGGCATGCATAATACAGGTCTTTATTTACAAAAAAAAAAACAACTATCTTTTAGAGGACATATTTTGCATCTGTTACAGGGAAAACAGGAGATTTGAAAAACACTGAACTAAAATCTTTCTTTTTTTTTTCTTTTTTTTTGTAATTTGTTGGCATTTCCTCATTCGACAAAGGATGTTACATCAAATTTTGGAGCACAAAGGTAGTTGTGGTTCAAAAATCTGCATGTCTTCCCCAAGCAGAACAACCTCTGAAGAATACCAAATTGCAATAAATCACCTAGAGCAGCCCTCAGAGAATAACAACAACCCATCTGCCTGCAGTAACATATTTACATGTTAAACATGAACAGACTCAAGCAAATGTGGACCATCCTCAATCCTGGGTTATTTGTTGGTCCCAGAACTGTAATTCTTTACAGATTTCTTTAAAGTGCCCCAGTATGAATTTCTGACCTTGAATATCATGTACATACTTAAAATCTATTTTGAAAAGAAGATAAAGGAAATCTACAAACAAGTCAAATAAAACAGTGAGGTTTTATGCTAGACCTTTAATACAGCAGTGATGACGATAATAAAACTTCACATTATTCGGAAGAACACAACACACACAGACAAAACTAGGCATAAAACAAAATGTCGTCCACCATCTCGATTCACACACAGACATTTCTCATTCAATCCCTCAAGAGCTCTTCAGACCAGATGGTTTTTGTTTACAGTGGATACTGACATGTGCTGCAGGGTCTAATCGTGCAATGGATCAGATTGGACCTGCAATGGTTTTTGGTTTGAAAGCAGTTTAAACGTGATAACTTCTGCATGGTTATCACATGCTACACTGGTTCCGTCTCGCTCACTCAACTCTTCAGAGGATAAAGTTCAGGTACAAACATGTGCTTTAGCTTCCTTACGCAAAGAAAAACTAATGTATTATAAGGCAGGAGAAATTCTTTACATATACATAAAAAAAGATTCAGTAACATATACAAATGCAGTTAAACACTGCAAATTTTAAGATATATTTAAATAGAGATTTCAATTTCCAGTGCCTACACCATACACAAAATCCAGCCACACTGGCAGTTTTGTGGCTCAGTAACAAGTCCTATTCTTTTACACAAAATATTTCAAAGAACAATCTAATGTTAAAAGCTGTCAAGAATCTGTCAGCTTCTATTTCCCCCATCTTATTAGAGGTACGCCAACCTTTAAAAGTTTGCATCTACAGAAGCAAACACTAAACTTAAATTACTGCTAAAAATAAATGTTTTCCTCTTTTTCCTTTGTTATCTTGAAAATAAAAAGTGCTCATATAAACCAAGTATTTTTGGATTCAAAACTGGGAATGGCTGATGTGAGGTGAAACCAAGTCAGACAGTAATAAAGAGTTTGGATATATATTTTGTCTCTCTGTATTCTTCTAAAGTGCCTGGGTTGAGGATAAGACCTCTATGCTGTCACAGGCTGGTGGGCTGGGCCTGCTGCTGCATCTGTGTGTGGTGGCTCGTCTGAGCCGGCTCACAGTCTTTAGGTCCTTCCTCCTCACCTCGAGTGTACATGAGAAAGAGGGTGACGGTAGCAAAAGTGGCAGCATTCACAGGGAAGGCTCTTAGCAGTGTGGAAGTGAGGCCTCGAGTGAACACCATGTAGCCCTCTTTCCTGATACTCTGCCGGACACAGTCAGCGATACTGCTGTACTGCTTGACTCCACCCACCCCATCTGCTTGGAGTCGCGATTTGATCACATCTACAGGATAGGTGGAGATCCAGGAGGCGATGCCTGCCATACCCCCAGCAAAAAGCAGTTTGGGAATCATAAAGCGGGCCTCTGGCTCACACCCAAGGCTGCGAGTCATCACATCATAGGACAGGAAGTAAACCCCGAAGGCAGGTGTTTCCCGGATAAATGTAGTAACCATGCCTCTGTTTACACCCCACAGACCCTCCCGTTTGTAGATGCGTACCAAACAGTCCAAGGAGTTCTTATACATCTTTCTAGATGACTTCTTCTCCCCTGTGCCCTGCATTTGCATGCGGGTTTTGGCCAGCTCCATGGGGCAGCAGATCACAGTCTGAATGGCACCTGCTGCCGCACCAGCAAGGAACTGGTTCTTTGGAGTGTCTTCTCCCAGTAGTCGCATAGTATTTCCCTGAACACCAAACACTATAGCATTGATGAATGTAAGGCCCATCATGGGGGATCCAATGCCTTTATACAACCCAAATACCTGTGATAAGGGTGAAAGACAAGACATCAGATAACACATCACAATAAAATAAAATCACCAGAACCCAGGGTCAAAGATAAAAAAGGGTCTTATTTAAACTGTTTCCTTTGTTTTCTTGTTGCATAATTTCAAATACATATGGACTTATTATTATCCCACTGGGACCATGTGGACTATGTGTGCCCTAATAAAGAAAAATTAATAATAAAAAACATGTTAAATCACATTTTCATACTTTGAAAACACGCCACATGTTATGTTTTCAGAAAGACCCCTATATTTCAAGCTGCCCCTATAAATAAAAAGGCTTTAGGTGCTCTAGATAGCTTTTGCATATGCCAAACTTCTAAAACATGGTTCCTTCATCACAATGAGAAACTTATTGGCACTTTTCCATCATTACTTCCTTGATCTTAGTTGGGCCAGCTTCTTCTCTGTGAGAACCAGCAGGGTTAAAAAAGCTACATCACATCTTACAAAGTGATGGCAAGAGCCACAAGTTACTTTATCTTTCAAGACAGTTAATTATTTTCTACATACCATTCCCTATGATAAAGCAGCCTGCAGTACTACAGTGAGACTGATAACAGGTATTTGCAGCATTTGGATAACAAATCCTATCATATAAATGAGTGATTTAAATACACTTCCAAAAGTATCCTTAATCCTGAAGGAGAAAATATGATGTAATATGGAAAATCTATTAAGTAATTAGACTAAAAGTAAAAACACAGCACTATTCTGATGGAAAAAAGAACTCTGAAGTGTTTAAAATGTTCCATAAAACCAAAGCCATTTTCACACATGCATATTACCCAATGGAGCTCCATGCAAGAATGAAAATGCCCAACAACACAGAGTGTTTCTGGCACTGTTAAAAGTGCAACTTCGGACAATGACCCACTCTGATTCTCCTAACACTGTCTGGTATTCATGTGTGAAAAAGGCTTAAGGGTGACTGACGTAACTCTACAGGTCGCTTTGACTTCACTGACTTTAATCTACTTCAGCTATCCAGGTACAGCCATAACAGCTGGAACTGGCTAAAGATGAGTCTGTCAAATGTAACTACTGTGGTGTCATTGTGAGCAGAAGGCTCACAGCTTGACAGTCCCATAAGCAAATCTATAATGCATAACCATCATCACTGTAATCATATTATTACTGTATACTAGCATTAGATTTGTGTGTGAAAGAAATCCACATGCCCTGCGACAGACTGGCAACCTGTCCACCATGTACCCCGCCTCTTGCCCTATGACAGCTGAGATAGGCTCCAGCCCCCCTGCAGCCCTGCACTGGATAAGTAGAAGAAAATGGATGACTGAAGAAATCCACATACCGACTCCTGTCGTATGATGGACTGGAAGCAGTGAAAGGTCCCACGATATAGAGGTTTATCAGCATTCTGGACCTGCAGTCTCACCTGAAAGAGAAGACGTTTGTAGTGATCAGCTAAACACTGGAACACTGGCTTTATAATAGAAGACATGCATGGTTCACACATTATAAGCAATTCATGTCAATTAGCTGCATAAAGGATTACAAACATAAAGCAGTAAGTAATGTTTCTCAGTACTGTTTAAAAGATAAAAACATTTCGCTTCTAAACCTGCATGTAGATAGAATGGGAAAACTGCAACTAAAGGACTCTAAAGTTGTTATAGCTTACCTTTACCGTGTCAAACGGGTGTCCAACCAAGACTCCAGCAGCACCTACAGACAAAGGAACCACGTAATGATAATAACAAGTTAATAACTGATCATTTGGTTTTAATCTAACTGAAGAAAACAAGGGAAGTCCTGAGGGAGGAACTCTCTAGATTACAAGTACTGTATTTAATTTCATATTAAATGTTATTTATGCTGCAAATCATATATAGCCATTCATCTAATATTTATATTTTTCCATTTAAAGCAGTCTTTATAACCCATATGGCCTACTTGACCAGTCTTTGAAGCTCAAAATCTCTTGCTGCAGTTGTGTAATTTTAGAGTCTGCTGCCATCTCCTCCAGGGCAACCCTGCCTTATTCAGAGCCAACTCTCTGAGCATCAACACCCTCTAAAACTTTCTTTAGCATTCCTTTGAATGTTGCGTAACCTGTGCCTGTAAAGCACATGCCAATGTGGTGATGCCAGCTTAGGTTTTTCACCTGAGCCTATGCTGAAACATATGTGCTCTCAGACTGGTGACAAACATCATTAAGTTTTAATATAGGAAACCTGCACTAGACCATGTACCTGCACAACAATCCAAGGAGGTATCACTAAAGCTTTTTTCCCCCCCCTTACAAAATATAAAAAAAAAATACTACTACCGCATGTTCATCGATGTTCATATTTTATTTTTTATTTTTACATCAATAACAAATGAGAAACACCATTACTTTTTTGCAAATACTTGCTCTTTCTATGTTTTGAGGTTTAAAAAATTAAAATGCAATTGAAAAGCAGAACAGCAATGAGCCCAGTGTAGCAAAAATAATATCAATACAGAAAGTGTTTTAAAAACATGCTTGCATGTTAATGACCCATTTGTAGCACCATGGTAAACAAACAGAGTGAACTAATCCTATATAAGCACCTGCTTTGTCACATGACCTGTTTGTAAAAAGAGCCTATGAGAGGTCAGTCCCAGTTGTAAGCTGGGAAAAGAACCCAAGCAGTCATGTCACATGACACAATGATGAGCGGTCATTGACCTCAATGCAACATGGATCTGAGAAAACAAAAATAGTAGGAGTGTGTTCGTAGTTTTAGAAAGCTCTTCAATGTGAATATGCCCATCTTTTTTCATATAAACTTGAACAGGGACATTCTGAAACTGTAGCAACCAGCTGCTTCCCATTTGTTTGTAAATGGTTCCCTAAATGTGGGAAAGAACACGATCTTCCGCATCACGCACTGTAAGCACAATAAAGCATAGAATTGGTCATTGAAGGGGTGTGTATGGGTTGGAAACAGCCAAGCACTCCTTAGCTGGAAAAACTGGTGGTACTTGTGTCATTGCTTGTATGTTTTTACTTCTCACTTAGGTGAACAAGTGACACAAGGAAGAGACAGAAAAAGTTGGCATACATTTGTAATTAGAAATTATTTGCAGCATTACGACAAACATTTCTTTACCATATAAGCCTCGAAATGTGCAGTAGCTACATCACATATTCCAGGCAAACTTTATCAAATTCTGCCGGCACATTAATCAGCACAGGGGAAATTAATTTATAATACAGAACAACCATTTTGGATCACACTGTGACAGGTGACTGAACCACATCAACATTCATCAACCCAAGAGGTACTAAGAGAACACAGTAATGTACTTTCTCTTCAGAATCGAAAGCTAACGTACCACTAGATCTAGTGCAGTCTAGTGTAGTCAATGATTTTCAGATGTCCTTGGTGTGTGTGTGTGTGTGTGTGTGTGTGTACATACACATATATGTACATACACATATATATTTATATATGTATGTAAAGAGGTATTAAGAGAATGTGTTGCGCAGTAATATACTTTCTCGTCAGAATCGAAAGCAAACTTAGGTGTCGTATCACTAGATCTAGTGCAGTCAGCGATTTTCAGATCTCCTTAGTGTGTGTACACACACATACATATATATATATACACACACACACACACATACATATATATATATATATATATGTATGTGTGTGTGTGTGTATATATATATATATATATGTGTGTGTGTGTGTGTGTATATATATATGTATGTGTGTGTGTGCGCGCGCACTGTATTATCTCTGGCGGGGTGTGTGCAGGGGGCCTTGGGGCGACTGTGCGCAGGAGATAAGGGTGATTCATCTGTGTTTGAACGTTGTGTTTTTGTGTGTGTATGAGCATGTTTGTGCTTTGGAGGCATGTGCATCCATGTTTGGAGTGTGCACATCGAAGCACTTGAACCAACACGTTAATAAATGCGGTCACATGTGCTCCAGTCGGAGTCCTCTGTGTGTCAAAGGCATAGATGTGGGCGCGCACAAAGGTTGCAGTGGGGATGGGAGGCCTGCTGGCAGTGATTTCTCCCTGCATGGTGGTCTTATATGATAATTTAATAATACACAAGTGCTATTGTTTACCATGAGCGTAGAGTATCTTCTTTCTTTAAGGGCATCACGCCCCCTCCTCATATTACTCCTGTACAGTCACCTTTGGGCACCTATTGTGCACCCACACAATATATGTAAATATAGATGAATGCTTGTCACCGTGCCATGGATTACACTCATGGAAAACATACACATATAGGAATGAAGTCACATAAAACATTCAAACACATACGTGTTGTAAAGTGCGGTCGTGCATTAAATTAATATCAGACAAGCACATTTTTGCTTTATTGGACTAAGCAGAGCATGGGGATGACATACATATTTATGCAAATACACAAATTAGGCAAGAATAAAATTGAACAAAAGTTAATGAAACATGAAAACATCTTTCAGAATGTCTTACAGAGCAGGATTATTTTTCTTAGCTGTTTTCCACACCACCTTCAGAAAAAAAATTGAAATTGAGAGTGGCACATTACTAATTAGATGTTAACTAGCTTTATGTAGTCATCAGTTGTTTCTATGTATGTATGTGCTTTATACTGTCATCAAAAGGTCTGATACTGATTTAATTTAGGTTCTTTTCTAATCAGTAGGGTTGGAACCGATTACATACTCCCTCCCATCGTGGGGAGAAAAATATATTTATATCTACAGATTTATTTATAGGTTTTTTTTACTCTGAAAACCACTACCACTGTCGGGGAAAACAGTTGCCCCACATTATGCAACTGAGGGCGGAAACACTGATAAAATCCTTTGGCTGGCTAAAAACATTACACTTCACTGTTTCAAATGATTATTTTGGCACCCTATATCTAGCTAGCTCTTAGACAGCTAATATTAGCCATGTGTCAGCAAGCTACTGTAGTTAGCTAATGCACTTCCAAATATGTGTTATTCAGAGCTTCCTGGTTGATACACATTGCAGTGTAACACTGACTTTAGCTTATAAAAATATAGTGGTCCAAAACTCACATTAAGATATTTCATTTTGCTACACCTGCAGAGTTAGTGTTATCCCACAGTTTCCACATTCTTATTGCTCATAGCACTCGCATCTTGTGGCTGCCATCTTATTTTTTTCTCCTAAAGTGCTGCGTTTTTTTTGGTTCCGAAGTTTATTAAAGACTAAGGACATTTTCTTACCTATACTTTGTTTACTGTGGTCCAAATCAATTGATGAGTTTGTAAACTTGTAGCTTTCAAGCAAACTCCAATAGCGCCAAAATGCGTCACTACAAACCACGTAAGAACGTTCGGTCCGCTTAGTTCACATCGACAAAAACAAACTGCACCGAGACCAGAAGTCAGTTTAAATGGACTAAACTGTGAAGATGT
Source organism: Heterochromis multidens (assembly GCA_015108495.1). Taxonomy (NCBI): domain Eukaryota; kingdom Metazoa; phylum Chordata; class Actinopteri; order Cichliformes; family Cichlidae; genus Heterochromis; species Heterochromis multidens. The sequence goes on along the minus strand of VUQS01028590.1, from coordinate 15,368 downwards.
GAAAACAACATTAGTTAGGGGTTCCTTATTCTGTTGGTAGTGCATCCCACCACTCATATGCTTTACGTCATTTTGCAGTTTTTTGTTAGCACACAGAATTGACACCAGGGATCCTTCATGCAATACAAAGAGCTAGAAATTATTTTTCTCTCAGATGTGCAGGACTTAAAGTCACCTTTCTTTATGGGTTGTAAATAATCTTAAGGAGTCTTTCCAAACCATTTTTCATTTTTCAACTATCAGCCTTGAATTCAATTCAATTCAGTTTTATTTATATAGCGCAAATTGACAAAAACAGCCGTCTCAAGGCACTTTATATTGTAATGTTAAGACCTTACAGTATTAGAAAGAAACCCCAACAATCGCACGACCTCCAATGAGCAAGCACTTGGTGACAGTGAGAAGGAAAAACTCCCTTTTAATAGGAAAAAACCTCCAGCAAAACCAGGCTCAGGGAGGGGCAGCCATCTGCCGTGAACTGTTGGAGGTGAGGGGAAAGAGAAGAGAGCAGAGAAAGAGGAATGATGGAACAATAGCTCTTGTGAATTAAGATGGTTTTCTTTTGTGGAGATTCCACCATCAGTCACAGATTCAGACAGTGAAGTCTGCTTTAAGTGGACCATCATCATTGTTAAAATACTGTAAACTATGAGCCTTTTGGGTGGCACCAGTCAGCAGTCATTCATGTTTTAGAACAAATGTGTATTTTTCTTTGTTCGTTTTGATAAAAGAAACTGAAAAGTTCTCAAAGCTGAATTTCGAGATTTAACACCTTAAACAGAAGAACTACTGATATAGTAAAATAGTCAGGCTTGTGATAGTGTAGCTGTGTGGCCACCGGTCTGCTTTGTGCCAAGAGATACTTAAACAAAACAACACATTGAGCCCATGCCAGTAAGCTATATTATTATCTTCATTCGAACTAATTGCCAGGCCAAACAGCGACACATATGCACACACAGGCTTCAACAACCACTCATCATTAGGGACTGTGGTGTGCCATCCGTGTTGTCATGACAACAAGGCACTGAATTTTGGCTTGGATGCTGTCACATAGGGTAAGAGAGATTTTTCAGAGGCACACAGGTTTAAAAGGGTTTAACGGTTTCTGCTTGTAGTCACATAGATGATCTGGTTTGTCGGGGTGAGCGCTGCAGCGATAAGAAGGGCCTCAGGCTTCATTTACATCATTGCCTTGTTTGCCTTGAAGGATTCTTTTATGTTGTTCTTTTCACACTTCCTTTTACTTTAAGAGTGTGTCTGATATTTGTGATCAGCTGTCATTTCCACTGAACTCTATAACGGGGTACTAGTGCAGGTGACATGATACTCATAGGGTTACAGACAAGCATCCCAGTGATTTTATCCTCACTCCATTAGCATTGTACATCCTCAGTAGGTCTTTTTATCTTTAAGACCACTGGGGCTGTGTTTGAGAGTGAGTGTGCTTTGCAAGCATGTGTGTGTGTGTGTGTGTGTGTGTGGGTGTGCCGTCAGCTAGCAGGAATGCATGGGTACCGCCAAAGCTAAGATGGCTGCCAAGCGCTAAGATGGCTGCCAGGATTCCACAGAGCGACAGCGCACAAGAGAGAAAGAGAGAATCAGAGACAAAACGAGTGTGAGAGGAACTGAGGGAGAAAGACCTCAAGATGGACAGTTCTGCAGAATGAAGGACGAGTGTTGCGAGGAAAAAAAAAGAAACTCTTTCCTTGTGTTTTCCCTCTTCCCAGAGTGATGAGGTGATTTTGTGTTTCTTTTTGTTTTCCTGGTTTTGGCAAGCGACAGACAGGGTGAATAGTGCAGCAGTTTGCTGGCACGTAACGCACTACTGCCACCCAAGATTAGGACACTGATTTGGGTTTAGAAGATGTTGAGATTGGGGGGCCTAGTAGTGGCTGCAAGGGGGCCACATTTTGGATAGGGAGACTTGGCCCAAGACGCCCTTAAAGGCTAAGCACTTTGGAGTAATTGGCCTGAATGGTATATATGATACAACCATAAAACTCCACAAGGGTGCATTACACAGCTGAAGAAGAATGGCAACTAGCGGGCCAAAGAAAACTAGCTGAAGCAGGCAGCTCTCTGACTGCCTGCATGTCCCTATAGATGGAAACACATACAGGAGATGCAATCCAAACAATGCCTGCAACTCCAAAGTGTACTTTTTACTAGTCAGTGTGGGAAGTTAAGGTTTCTTGGGACCTCTAGCATTTTACCAAACCTTCACAGTCAATGGATTTTACTTAGTGTTTGTACTTGATTTGTACTTTGGTTTGTACTTGTACTTGAAAAAAGTAAGGTATACAAAGAAAGAAAAGTGGTTTTGTTAAGGGGAACACAAACAGGTGATATGACCCCCCCCAAATATGCCCTAACCCCATATTTCTTATGGTTCTTCGGATCATTAGCACTTCACCTAACCTACCTCCAAGAAAGAAAGATACAGAAGGTGAGAAGAGTTAATTTGCTGGTTTACACACTATTGGGAAGCAATCCAACCAATACCCAGAATATAGGAATACACACATTGTGAGGATGCAGTTTCTTTTTTTTCTGTTTTTTTTTTTAGGACTACTTGAGCCAGTTTACACTGTCAAAAGCCTGTGCTCCAATTCCATGTTGTTGGAGTTCTTTCAAAAAATGGCAAAGACTGTAAGAAATTGCTTTGTTAAAGTAAATGCACACAAGAGGTTTGATTCAATCAATATCTAGAACCCAAAAATTACATGTACTACTCAGTTAACAAGTTGCATTAGATTTCTAGCACTTTACCTGAGAAACACTAAGGCCTTAAGTAAGCTAATGCATAGATAAGAATCTGTTAAAGATACTCAAAGGAAAGGTATTATAGTAATCTTTTGTTTTGCCATTTTATGACTTTCAACCGAGACTCTGCCCAAGTGGAAATGCTTTTCTTGCTTTTCTTTAATCTCAACTCCATGTCTGTCTGTTGTCAGTGGAAAGAGCGAAAGAAGGCGCCATTTCCCATCTAGTTTCTGAAGAGTTTCCTCTGATCCTAACCTGCCCCCTCACCTTGGGTAGTGTCCAGACATCTGTCCACCTGACTAACTATCTTTCTTTCTTTCTTTCTTTTTTTTTCTCTCTTCAGAACAATCAGGACAATCAGACAACTCAAACCAGCAAGGAGACACAGACGTAAAGCCCCCACCAAATGGTAAGTTTACAAGTGCAGCATTCCATTATTCTCACTCTTTATGTGTCCTCATGCACGTGCATGCATAAAAATGTTTAACATACCTGTGCGTACATGCAGTCATACCTATACAGAAATGCATGCACATGTATGTGCATTACCCCTACATGCGGGCCTCTGTGTATGTGCAAGTGTGTCCCGGCAGAGTTGGATCTAAGTTTATTATGGTAAGGAGAGCTGATGGTACTGTAGCGTGGGGGCTGTGCTGGGTTTGTGGCAGGCCACTCATAAATCACACTGACGTTATTGGAAGATGGGAACCACATGGCCGCTGCCGAGCTGAGCACTGACCTCATGCGCTCTCCCCGCTGTGGTTAACCCGGGCAGGGATGGAGTGAAGGAGCGAGAGATGGAGAATGGGAAGAAAACAGGGGGACAGAAAAGAACTGAATGAAAAAACGAGAGGCGGGGGGGTGAAGACAAGGGAGGGGAAGAGTGACGGACAGAAGGAGAGAAGGATAAAAAGGAGGAGGAAGAGAAGGGAGGAGGTTTGGAGGAAGGGTGTGGATTTAAAATTAATTCAGCTCTGGAGCAATAAAATGATCCGTTTTACACACATCATACAGCCCTAAATGTTACGTTACTGATATGGACAGTATGAAGTGTCACATACTTAAACTTTACTTTGGGAGCAAAAGTTCAGAATAAAGCACTTTTAATTTATTTGTACCTTTTATCCTTGTGAGAGTCAGTTTGGATTGTTCACATTGAATCGACTTTCAAAGCCTGGTCTTTTGTATGTAGACATTTTGCTAGCTAGCGCACTTTATAAATTCAGTTTAAATTAAAAAAAAAACAAGCTAGATTCACACGGTCAAACTAAAGGTGAGTTCAGAAAGTTAACACTTACTTTGCGATTAAACCTGCATCGCTATCTTTTTTTTTTTTTAGCAGTTTTTTTTTTAGCAACTTAAGTGGAGACAAGGTCCAAGTTGTTAGCAAACAGCAACTTATTATTCACACATTCACCTGATACCAAGGAAAATTATCAGTCATCAGGTTTCTAGACACCTGACAAATATCAGTCCGATATTCACTTTCCTTTCAGCTCTGTTTGTTGTCTCCATGAACTTGTTGTGGAAGTATTTAACTATTTAACTGTATATGTTCCACTGTATACACTAGCTAGTTGCTAACTTAAACTGCCTTTGCTTGGTTGTGAGCCAGTATCAGAGAGTATTTAGTTTTTTTTGTTTGTTTTTCTCTTTTTATGCTTTTTAGCTGAAAATATCTGCAGAATGCTAAGACATTCATGAGAGCCAAGAGAGTAAATCAAGAGAATAAAGCTAAGGACTGAAGTAGCTAAAACATTTTTATTCAGTTCTTGTTTGTAGAATTTGATTTGTTTCTCATAAATATAGTCATGTGATGGATTAATTTTTAAAACTTACTATAGCCACTGTAAAGCTGAGTTCAAGTAAGGCTAAACTCTTAGATTTTAACTTTAAATTTAGGCAAATGTTCAGCATAACGGCCAATAGTTAAGCAGATTTTTGCAGATTTGTGCTACTTTATTTAAAAGCTTGTATTTTTCATACGTATTCTTTTCAAAAGTGGCATGGCACCAGAAACGTGAACACAGCTGAAAAGGAAAAAGTCAGACTTTGAAAAGAACACAAGAAGTCAGATGATCATAAAGTTTTAAACAACAAAGTGAAAACCAAGAACTATTAAAAAGATTTTCCACTGACAAAACCCATCACAGGTTACAGACCGTTTTTACAGCACAGTGTAGTCAGAACAGAAAGAAGCTATGGTCATAGTTGTGAAACTAAAACACAAGTTGTAATAAAGGTTTTGGTTATAGTCTCAGTAGACTTAAAGGACAGAAGTGCAAGGACGTGTGTATATATCACTGATCCAGTACCTCTTATTATACACATGCACTTTATTATGCATGTGCATGATTTATACAAAAAGATCACAATGCGCAGCGCATCATCCATTATATAGCTGTCTGTGTGGAGATTACACCCACTTGTTGGACGTGATTGGTTGTGTATGTTGAACTGTCAACAGTCAAGAAATTGAACATGTCCAAACCAAAGGCCTGTTGTATCTTATAGAAAACACATGGGGCCACTAGATGACACCGGCAGTGTGTCAGGCCTTTCCACACATGTTTTTCACCCCCTCCTGCCTCTGTGTGTGTTTGTGTGTGTGTGTGTGTGTGTTTAGTTTGCATTCTGAATGTAGGTGTAATTTTATGCACTTTTTGCATCTACCATGCAGTCCACCCTCACAAACTCCTCTTTCTTTATCTTTTACCCAGGCAACTTGAGTTTCCAGGACTGCTTTGTTACTTCAGGGGTGTGGAACGTAGCCGAGCTGGTCCGTGTGTCGCAGAGTGAGTCAACTACTGTCTCCTGTCATTCCTAGTGTATAGTTACTGTATTATAAGTAGTAGTAGTTGTTAGTTGTTAGTAGCATTAATATTAATTAAGGCATGAGACTTTGCAGTATTATAATATATTAATAACACTAGGTCATGAATCTAAACATTATAGGTGGAACAGAAATTTTTACCTAAAAAAAAAAGTGAGAGGTTTACCAAAGTGACAGTTCATCCTGTAAGCATAATTGTGTCATTGTCTCCAAAATTCCTCCAGAAAGCTGACAACCAACATTATGTTGGTCTGTCTATGAGTTTAAAATTAATGACACTCCAAAGATGGACTACAGGGGCTATAAAGACTTAAAAATTTGTAAATAAGTAAATTTAATAATTTTAAAAGGTACATTTGTAGGGTTACAGACACGTCAGTGGATTATCAGAATTATCAGGATTCATCTTCTGGGAACCATGAATGAAGAACTATTTTGACAGGATAATCAAAAAATTTGTGAAGTGTCTGTGGTGTGGGAAAAAATGATAACCCTTCCAATACAAATTTCAGTCAGGACCAAAACAGTGTCCATTCAGTCGCCTGATCACGCACACTGTGTAGTTAGAAATTTTCTGACTTTTCTCTATGATGTGTCTCTTTTCTCTGTGTGCATTCCCTCAGCCCCTGTGGCTACAGCGACAGGCCCCAACTTCTCTCTGGCTGACTTGGACAGCCCTGGCTATTACAACATCAACCAGGTGACCCTGGGACGGCGCTCGATCACCTCCACCCCCTCCACCAGGTACACTCAAAGCACTCCTTCTAAATCTAATTCTATTACTTACTATTCTTCATCTCTAACCTCTTTACTGTATTCTTAATACTTAGCTTGCTCTGCTTTTTGATCGTGGTCTTTCTCTCTCCCTTCTCCTTCCTCATCACTAACCCTCCTCATTCCCACTCATATTTCCCACCGATCTGTCTGTCACCCCATCTCTGTTTGTGTCTTTTGTGTCTGTTTTTCCCTCCTCTGTCGTCCTCTCCCGCTCATCTTACGCTGCAGGACTGAAATGGAGCTTTATGCAAGTCTCCCACGGAGGTAGTTACACTCATTACAGAATATCTCCCTTGATACTAATGTAACACAGACCCCTGCATCACACTCGAACAAAAGCCACACACGCATGCTGTCCCACAAATACGCACATGCTGTACGTTCACAACCCCCTTTATTTTATTGGTCACAGATGTATGCGTTTATAGGAATGTGCAAACACACACAAGAATGGGCTCCAACATAACCAGGCACACTTTCTGCTCTCAGTTTCTAGTGTGAGGCTGCTTTTGGGCCGCTGTGGACACAGCATGTTGTTAAAATTCTGGCCTCATGTTTGTTTGTCTCCAGTTATGTTGCTTTGTCCCTTCAGGTTATAACATAATATAAAAGCAAAACATGAATAATTGAAGAGAAAATTTGACTTTTTTTTTTTTCTCACAATAAATCCCTTATACAAATTTCTCTTCTATTCTTCAAGAGTTAAAAGAATTACCTTCTTTTTCCTCTCTCTCTCAGCTCCAACAAGCGCAAGTCCATTGACGACAGTGAGATGGAGAGCCCAGTGGATGATGTCTTCTACTCAGGCCGTTCCCCAGCGGCTGGCAGCAGCTCTCAGTCCAGCGGTTGGCCTAATGATGTGGATGCAGGTAGTCCCGCCGCAACCAGTCTATCAGATTCTGCACGCATTCCAGAAACTGGGCTGAGGTCCACATCAATTCAGAGGCAAAATTTAAACTTTGAAATCTAAAGATTTCTCATAACACTGGCTTCAGATTGAATTGTAAAGCCAGTATAACTTTCAAATCCAAAATAGTTTTCTCTGACATTAAAGGAATAATTGGACATTTGGGGAAATACAATTAGCTGCTGTAGTTTGATACCACTGTAATGTCTGCAGAGTAAGCATGAAGCTAGCACTAGATGCTTAGCATAAAGTTTAAGCTTTAAACAGGGGGAAACAAGCAACCTGGCTCTGTGCACCAGTAGCAAAAGCTGCTGTGTAATCTGCACAAAATGTAATGTGTAAAAAATAAGTGGTTTTACAGGAAGTTTGACACATGCTTTCTTTGCGTGAGGTCATTTCCTGGAGTCTTCTTTTTATTTTGTGTTTTTTTTGTAAAGATTCAATTCAATTCAATTCAATTCAATTTTATTTATATAGCGCCAAATCACAACAAAAGTCGCCTCAAGGCGCTTTATATCGTAAGGTAAAAACCCTAGAATAATATCAGTTCAGTAAAGATCAGTTGGGTAGATGTTACCTTAAGAATGGGGGACCTTTTATGCTCATTTCAGGCTCCATATTTCTTATTCTTGGACTCCACTGGAGTAGCTTTGCAAAATTCACTGTTCAAAATTGGCATTATTATCTGATGTTATCTAGGCCTTGGTGCAGCCCGCAGTTTATTCACAGTCTGAAACAAGCCAACTTTCTTCTGATTTCTAAACAGAAGGTTTGAATGCTGACTTCATTATTTGAAACAGCCATGTTTAATATGATCATCCCCCACTGTAACAGTATATATATATGACTAAAGATAAGAAAAAGCATACTAGGTCCCCTTTAAACAAAGCCAGGCTAGCTTCACCCCCCCTCCCACTTTCTGCTGTGCTTAGCTAAGGTAATCAGCTGCTGGCAGTGGCTTCATACTTACTGTACACCTATTAGATTGGTAATGCTCTAAATAACTCTCAGCAAGGAGGCAAAAAAGATGTATTTCCCCAAAATGTCTTGCCTTTGGCATTCATACAAATATGGTTAAATTCCATATTATCTGACTTGACATGGACCAGAAGCTACAGATAATCATCTTTCACCATCCTGCCCCCTTGCGTCTATGTTGACTCTTCATCACTCGACCTCCCTCATCATCTCCACTTGCATTATCTTTCATTTTCAACTTCTAATCCTCTTATATGCCATACCTAAAAAGACCCCCACCGAGCCTGTCTGAGGTGGAGAGTCACAGCCAGGTTAAAGCATCCTTTCTCACATACAGCAGAGACTTAAAGAGCCAGTAAAAAACAAATTTTCTCAGTTACTCTAACCAGTTTGTAGATAGCTTGGAGTTTTTTTGCAGAAATTTCAAGGTTTATTATTTCCATTGCTGAAACTTCTGCCACCACTCCTGTACAATGAACATAAATGTAATATCATTTAAAGCCTAACACATTTGAAAAAAGTGTTTGGAAATGGGAACGTTGTCTCTCCAGTACCAGTTCTTCCAAAAACAAAAAATGTTTATGTGCACCACACCACTGTTGTGATGGGACACAGGAAGAAATGTGATACTGAAGCTATTAGATGAAAGTGTAAAAAAAAAAAAAAAAGAAGACAAAGAAAAAAAACTTTCATTGTTCTGGCTGAACTGGCCCTTTAATCAGACCACAAACTGAGTATAGGCTACTGTCTAGTGTTTGTTGTCTGAGTTGTGAGAAGAGCTGCAGAGATGGACACATTTTGTTCATTTAGTTTTTATGGCGTTAGAGCTAACATCCATTAAGCTTACCTCCAGGACTGTGAGTGCACGTGTGTGTGAGTGTCATGCTTTAGAGTGTGAAAGCCACATACTGGAGATATAACACAACGCTACATACTGTAGACTGTAGCATGTGCAAATGTTTATCCCCTTTGTGTTTTATCAAGTGGGTTTAACTGAGTCCATAACAAATCTAACTTATAGTAAACCCACAGTAAGGACTTTTATGTATGTTTCATATGTTCTTCTTATATCTAAGGAGTATTTTGACATTTTGGGAAATGCAGTGATTTACTTCATTGCACAATGTAGACTACAGTAAATAGGAAGCTGTGCTAGCAGCCAGTTGTCTAATTTAGTACAGAGACTAATGGCAGAGCTAAATTGGCTACTGTCAAGTCACAGCATTATGGTTTTATACTTCAGTTTATCTCTAGGTAATAAATGAGATGCAAACTGATTATTAATGAGATTACTGTGTTTTTTGACCTTACTTAATAGCCAAGCTAGCTGTTCCATTCTTTGTGCTGTGCTAGGTTAATGGGCTTATGGCCATAATGTAGCAAATTGCTCTTCTCTATGCTTTTGTTTTTGCATGAATTAAACTAGTATGTTATAATGTATTCATTTGTGAATTTCAGAGCTGGTGATAAACTAGAGCCAAGCTAGCTGTTCCTGTTTTATTTATTTATTTTACTTTGTACTGATCAGCTGCTGGCTGCTACAGTGCTAATTTGCAGTACAGATATGAGAGGGGTATCAGCCTTCTCATCTAACTATCATTATTATTATATATATTTCCCAAAATGTTGAATTTTTCCTTTCTTATTATCCTCCAGATACCTTTAAGGTTTTACCAACCAGTATTCTTGAGTATTGCAGCAAAGCAGAACCACTATAACCACCCATTTACTTACCGAAATCATAGCCACTCACCTTTTGGGTAACAGCACTCTTACCCATCATGATGGTGATCACTTCAAATGTATTTTCAATGGTCTTAATTTATATCTCTTGGGTGTTGTATTTGACTTTGGGGATTTTGTTAAATTGCTAAATTTTCATGTATTCTCCATTCCTCCCACTCACATGCTGCCATTTTAATACTGCCAGCAGTAATGATGTAACTATTTTATAGACACTTGCTGCACTCTATAACATTAAAATCCCCTATTGCCTATTATTTAACCACCCCTGTTTCTCTCTCTCTCTCTCTCTCTCTCTCATTCTTTCCATCTCTTTCTATGTCTCTTTTTCTCTCCTCCCCTCTTCCATTGTTAACTCTTCCCTTCTCCCCTGTTTGGCCTTTCAGTGCAGCACCATTTGGCCAGTGTGCAGGAGAGGAAGATTAAGCATGAGAGCGATGGAGTGCAGTTTCCTTACCATGGTTAGAACAACATTAAACATTATACTGTGTACATGTATACATGCTCTACCTCCGCTCACACCACCCTCAGCTTGTGTACATCTCTCTCTGTCCTTTCTTCAAGTCTGTGAGCTCTCAGAGGTGTTCTACATTATTTTTCATTTGTCTTTCTCTTCTCTTCTCTTCTCTTCTCTTCTCTTCTCTTCTCTTCTCTTCTCTTCTCTTCTCTTCTCTTCTCTTCTCTTCATCCCTCTGTTTGTGTCCTGTTCTCTGGCTATGCTGCTGCTGGGTGGGGTTGTGTTTCTACCAGATGTCTGCTGTTGTCCATTGTGGGTTCACCAAAGCCTTTTGGTAGCCCAGTAGCTCCATAACATCCTCCGCCTGTCTGCCCTAAAGATGCAAATCTGTGAAAGAAATCTGACGTCTAGGAGGATAAAGACATCTCTGTGGCATTGAGAACATATCTGAATGCTCTTACACTGATGTAAACCCTATTGTAAATATGCAATTAGATGCATTATCATATCCGAAAAACCACATGAATACAAACAGTTTCTGAGGTGGTATGAATTTGTCAACAGCATTCAGCTAAGTGCTTTGGGTGTTGTAATTTTGTTGTTGAGCCCGGAGAGAGAAAGCAAGCGATGAAACACACAGAGAAGGAGGGGTGGGGTGTGTGAATGGGGGTTTGTTGAGTAGAACCGCTTCATCCTGCCGGTTGTTTAGACAGAGCTGTTGAGTGGCGTCCCACCTGCTGTAGGCCTGACTCAACCATCTCTGAAAGACAGCACAGGAAAAACAACATACGACCCAAACAAACAAGACTAAAGGCACTCAGGTGTGTCATCAATGCACAAGGCGCCTTCTGTCTCCGAGACATGCTTACTCACTAACGCGCACATTTACAAATGACATGCAGTCACACGCATACGCGCACAGAAAACTAAATTTAAGCTCTTTCTCTGATTTACATTCACACACACATAAGCGCACTCCCCAATCTGGAGAGGAGCAGCGTTCCGGTCCAGATGGTGCCTCCATGTGTCTACAGCGAAGGGAGCTACTGGGTTACAGCAGACATCTGTTCTGGTGATGGTGGTGGTGGTGTTGGGAGTGAGAGATGTGGAGAGGAGAAGAGGGGCGGAGGACGAGGGGTGAGGAGGAGGAAAGGGGAGAGCCTCCGCCTCTGCGTGCTCCGAAGGTGATTCTCTACCTGAATGAAAAGCTCTGAGGCATAGCAGGTGATCATGTAATTCATCATTAAGTCTGCTGTCTCCCGCTCAGCTCTGCTCCGTTCTCTCCTTCTGCCTGCTTGCTGCTGCTGCTGCTGCTGCTGCTGCTGCTGCTCAGTGGTGGGAAAACCCGCTATCAGCTTTTCAGTAAGGGAAGGAGTGGGTGGGTTTCCCATGTATTTGTGATTTTAACAAAGATTACAAGCTAATTATTTGGTTATTAAATTGTCATGTGTGTGTGGCTGTCTTGTTAAGGTGTCCTTGCTGTGCCCTAAGCACATTACCTTAGTGTTTATGAGTGCTAATGTTGTGCGTGACAGTCAGTTAATGAGGAGCACCGCTCTGCTGATATACACTGTTGTTTCTTGCTTACCTGAATGAGGAGTGCGTGAGATCTTTCCTCTCTCTGTTGTGTGCATGCGCACATGCTAGCGGACCAGTTCTGTGACAGTTAGGGGGTTTGTGTGGTCGCCAGCTTGTTAGCATGGCAAGACTACAGGGTCATGGGAGCAATTGGCTGCCAGTCTGTTAGTGCAGTGTGCCAGGAGCAGGACACAGAAATAACGTAGAACAAACAACTGTGTGTGTGTGTGTGTGTGTGTGTGTGTGTGTGTGTGTGTGCGTGTGTGCATATGTGCAGACACACACACAAACACACTCACACACAGATTAAGAGAGAGATCAGAGTAACTTCTGTTAGCTTTATCAGACAAAGCTTTCATTGGGCATCTGGGCCTCATTTGCTGCTCCTCACTGAGAAGCCACATTGATAGATATTTCAGCAAGATACCGACTAATTAGGGAATATCACAGAGACTAAAAACAATATGTATAATTTAAGGCTGTTTATGCATAATAAGCTGGTTATAATTGAAGCTGGGATGTGGTGGCACACAGTCGTGCCTATATGTACAACGCTGGAACTGGAACAGGCTTTGCTGTAGGGGCGCGTTGAATACACAGCATGTTTAGATTCAGTCTCTGACTTTAATGCCATTTAAATGATGTGTTTTCATATATGTCTGTGGGAAGAAAGTCAAGGAACTCACAAGTTCCAAATTCATTTTATAAAATTAGCTAAATCAATGCAGAACCAGAGAAATATATATATTTATGGCACAAAGACCCTACATTTTCTAAGACCTATAGCCAAGAATACACCAGTGGCATCACTATCACATAATCAAAGTTTTGAAACTTTGCCCCCTCTGGCCAGATTACATTTTACAGTTTATACCAGAGCTGATCTACAGAGAGCCATTCCACATCCTGTTTAACCCATTGCACTAAAGATGGCTGCAGTTAACCTGTGAAGAGCGTAGGGTGCTCACAAAAATAGTCCTCACAGAATAGGAATGAATGAATATAGAACAGCTAAAACTGTTATTTATGCCTGCATCAATACAAAAATGCCCACATTTTCTTTGAAATAAAGTATTGATTATAAGTCAGAATTAAAATGAAATATACTAATGTCCTTTTGTTTCTTTTACATTGAAGCTAATTGTCAAGTGCCTCGATGGCACCCATTTTCAAAGGATAATTAAAATGGACATTAGTAGGTAAACATCAAACCTTACATGTGTGCAGAAGAAGCAGCTGGTTGTGGTGGTCAGCTGGTTTCAAGTTGCTGCTACTAGAAATCCTACACAGCTGCTCATTTGATGTGTGAAATAAAAATGACGCATGTTTAGTGAAGTAGCTCACAGTGCTATGACATCCCTAATACTCACAAAAAAACATTTTACTACAATCAAAATCCTAAAAACAAATCTAAAAATGGAACTGTATCTATGGTCTTGACTCCTCCTTTCGAAATCATAATGAAAGTTGTTAGAGAAAAAAATAACGGTCTACTCCAGACCCTTTTTATTTCTGGACTATCTAACAAGCACTCTCTATTATTGGTTAAATTCTTTCGTAGTAATCCTTGAGACAAATTAAATGCTGGAATATCAAATATAGTTATATCTGCCACAATATTAAAACCATCTGCCTAACGTTGTGTAGGTGCCCCTTGCCAAACAGCTTTGACCCATTTGGGTATGGACAGGGGACCTCTGGTGTTGTCGATTGGACTCTGGCACCGGGACATTGGCAGGAAATACTCTGGGTCCTGTGGTGCTCTGTCATATTAGAATTTTAAGAGTTTGGAGGCATGAAATTTTGGGCTCTTAAGTTTCTTGAGCCATTCATAAGCAGTTTGGCAGGCACATTGCCCTGCTTGAGGATGCTGCTGCCAGCAGGGAGTGCAGTTGTCATGGTGGGGGAAGGGTGGGCTTGGCCTGTATTAACGTTTTATAAATGTTATTATTATATAAATGTTAATCACTTGTCAGTGATTTTAATGTTGTGGCTGATTGGTGAATATTCCAAAGTGTGTTAACAGTAGATTGCAACTTTACTCTACTGTATTGGTTGTAAATTGGCTGTAATATGTTCCTTAGCAGGCTCACTAACAGAAGTATAATATAATTACCATATGGATGAGGTTTTTTGTGTGTGTGTATGTGTGTGTATGTATGTGTGTGTAAATTTTATGATTTTTCCCATAATTCTATCAGTAAATAAATTGTATCTCACCCTCCTTACTTTGTTCATTCCTCCCACCTACTTGTGAAGTCACATGACATGCCTAGTCGAACATAAGTGCCGGCACCCACCTTTTTCAATGCTTATGGGTGCCCACACAAGCACAGCTGCACCCATGGTGCCTATGAGCATTGTGGCTAAATAGTGATAAAACGTTTCCCAGTTTAGCATTAAAAAAAAGCTGTTTAGAAATCTGCTCTGTTAGACTTTATAAGCTAAGCTCATAAAATCTATTTCCACATCTCTTGGGCCATGTTGAAATTACCCACGTCTTTATTTGAGTGTGTTTGTTTTATATGTGTGAATATTGTGTCGTTTAGTAGTTTATGGGCCTCTTTCTCGCCAAGGTTGTTTATCACTATATTCTTTCAACCAAATGTGAAGCAAAACATGAGCTCCGCATGTTCCAGAGAAAAGTAATGAGGTCTGTGTGTCCATGCTGATGTACTTTTCTGTACTTTAACTTCGTCATTATTCTCTGTTTTATGGATTTTTTTTTCTTTCCAGAGTTTTATTTCAGCTTATATTCAACATTGCGGTTCCACGCAGAGGTCAGATACACCATTTGGCACTGTTCCTCAAACCCAGAAAGTCTAAATTGTGCCTTTGGATTACCATACATCAAAATAAATTCCCTCAGCACCCACCACACAAGGCCTTGATCACAGAAGAGAGCCTCTTTTATCTGTAGCTCTCACACTTTTGGCCATGTTTCTGGTCCGCTGGTGAGCCGGGCCTATACTTTGTGTGCCCGTTTTTGCCAAACTGAGGGATATTTCATGCAGGCTTTTAGCCTCAGCCGACATTTATAGACAAAGGGGGACACTTTAATATGTTTGTCTATGTGTGCCGGCCATGCCGTCACCGCTCCTCTCCTGCTTAACTTCTTCCATCTTTCTACAGCTCTCCCATCTAGCCTTCACTGGCAGTTCGCCCGGTGCTTACCACCCAGTCTGAACAGCTTGTGTGTGTGTGTGTGTGTGTGTGTGTGTGTGTGTGTGTGTGTGTGTGATATGCGCGTGTGCATATGTCTATGGATACACTGCATGCGTGTGTGTGAAGCTGATGGGTTTTAAAATAGGGAGTGAAAGGGAAAAGAG
>VUQS01028589.1:0-10347 GCA_015108495.1 Heterochromis multidens | reverse complement strand
AAAAAAAAAGAGGAAAAAAAAAAAAACCCCCCCCCCCCCCCAAAAAAAAAAAAAAAAAGCAAGATAAAGTCGTAACTCCAAGATGATTTATGGTATGTAAGGATTTCTGTAAGTGTAAAGCTGAGATAATGAATTGGGTTTTTTTTAACAAACATGATAATAACATCATATAATATGACATATATAATAACAATAATATAATAAAAATAGCACAGCTTAAAGGATGTAAATAGAAACAATAATTTTGTTACAGTTTATTGTCCTTTTATCTGTGATGTGGAAAGCATAAGTGACTGTTACAGTATTATAATGAACATTGCAGTGCATTATAATATATTAATTACAATGTACCAAGCTGAAAGGTTTCTTTATGCTGTATTAATAAGTAAAACTTACAGCTTTATTTTAGTCTGACAAATGGGGTATTTAACTTTCTGTAATCCAAAGCACTGTATATAACAGATGACAGTAGAGTCTGGTTATGAAAACTGAAGGTAAAGCTGGGCGATTAATCGGATGTTTTTGTCTGTCCCTAAAAGCTCAAACTCACTCAGTGTTTAGTTCAGCTCAAGCCAGGATGCGGATAAGAGGAGCCTTTGGTCCTAATTTGTTCTTCATTTGAATTTTATTTAAAGTTCAAGGAAATCTCCTGTGAAAATACATGCCAAGATCAATAACTCTGTGTTTGTCAAGTTAATGAATAATCATTTTACAATATTTATATAATATTGGCCAACATAATAATGATTATGCTTTTTGCTATAATCAAGTAGCCTAAAATGAATCCCATTGCTGTGCCTCAAATTGGCTTTCTTTATTAAAACCAGCACATCCAGTTTTCAAACACCAAGATGGTGGTGGCCAAAATCCGGCTCGAGTTTTCACAACTGGATTTCCACTTTCCAGACATCACAGTGTCTGCATCCATCTTTGATGTTGTGTAATACATGATGCTGTAATTTAAAATAATATAAAAAGTCAGCCAGACTTTGGTCATTATGGATTTGAAATATAGTGGAATTTAGTACACTTATTGCTGTAGCAAACTGTCATAAAAAGAGAATTTGTTTCAGGCTTTAGACATGCAGATTTACCCCTTGTTTGCATCTAGGCTTAAAGAATATTAGTTAGATGATCATTTCCTAAAGTAGAACTTGTATGGTTGTGTTAATGTGCCACAGTGCAGGTCAAAATCATCATCATGTATCACAGTGTCACTGCATTATTCTGTGATGAGATAGAAGGGCTTAAACAAATTCTCTGCTGCTTCTAAAAGGTCTGTGCATGGATAATTGTGTCAGCCAACCAGGTTTAGCCATAGAACTTGCATAATAAAAGATTATCCCTACATAAATAGGATTAAAGTGGCCACAAAGTTAATGACAGCATCGCTTTTTTAGACAGACTTTTGCAAACTTACTAGTGGACAAGCAGCTTTGTTGCACTGCTCTCACATATATTTTAGGCTAAACTTGTATTCTTCTTCCCACTGGTAATTTAAAAGCCAGTGGAATGTGGAAAATGATTGTAGGAGTGGAGGGGAGGGAAAAGATATGCCTTGCATGGTCACTTTGGTGTCTGAAATCCGTAGCTGAGATGGCGTTTGACTGATTTGTGTTGCAACCACATGTGCCAGACCCGCCTGCTATTCTCAACCCGTAATTCCTCTCCGAATTCAGGCATGCGACTAATTTACTGTAGGGGCAGGATTTTTTCTCCTCTAAGGAATAGAAACTTTACCCCGTTTCTGTTACAGGGCACTGCACCGAGCGCAGTAAGTGATGCCACCTGTCAGGCTGACAGCTTATTCTCCATATGGGGAAGGCCTTTATCAGCGGCAGTTGTGGGGAACAGGAAAATGTATGCCACCTGCCAAATATTTCAAACCTTTTACTCTTCTTTAGCAGGCTGCGGAGTAATTCTAAAACTTTACTGTCTTTCTGTCTATTAATTTAACAGTGGTGTTTTGGACATCATAAAGTAGCTGTGGTAGTAAAAGCAAGTCTTTTCTTTAAACTTAACTCCTTCCTGGTACACCGAGGTGCACTGATGTTAATCTTGCAAAAGAACCCTGCTTGTTCATAATGGATCTACATTTACTGCATATACAAGTTTCCTTCTGCTTCACTGTCTTCTGTGATTGAGTTTTATGTTATTCTTTACTTTAGATGATGAAACCTTAGATGAAAAAGCGACTTCTTCTCTTTTTTCAGGCTTGTTATGGCATAAGCCTAAGTTAAAATTGTACAAATAAAGTTGTATAAATAAAGTTGAGCTACTTGAAGAGGTGGTTTTACAAAACTGGTCCAAGTCTTCTTTTCTTGTCCCCATTGAAGCATGAAAGCTTGGCGTTTCTGATGTTACCCTTTTCCAATGAGTCTTTATAATCCAACATGTCTTCCAAAGGCACAACTTCCAGATTAGAAACTAAGCTGCTATTTTTTTTCTACATCTACAGTGTTTTCATGCAGTTGTGTCTACTCCACCCGTTGCAGTGCATCATTTTTGTAGACAATGAAAATTCGCCAAACAACAAAGAACAGTCCTTCCAGTCGATGTGAACTGATGCAGTTGGAGGAAAAACAGCAAAACTGCACCGTGGGCCCAACTGAGGAGGTTTTAATAGAATTTCTAAAACATCAATTGCGAAAAGCAGGATAGCATTTTCTGATTTTGAGTGCCCTGTAATTTGAAGTGTGTGGGTTCAAGCCACTTATTTTGTGGTGATGGCTTTACTGGCGGGTTCTCCAAAAAGACAGAGGCCAATCGAGCCAGGGGTTGAGCTAGCTGCCTTGCCTTTCCTTGCCTTACTGACTGACTGACTGAGCCGCTTCCTCTTTGGTATTTGGCCATAGTTGTTCTGCCCGTATGGCTAACCTCACTGGGTGTAGCTGTCCACCATTGGGTGTTTAGAAAGCGCAATAGCAGGACACCTGTTTCTGGATTTATTTACTTCATTTCTTGCACAAACACTCATGCAGTCTGTTTATGGATGCATTTGGAGAGTACATGAGGTAAACACATGCAATTTTTTTTTTTTTTTTTTGCAAAAATGACGTCTAAACCAGAATTAGATATCCTGTATTCTAACATCCATTAAGAGTCTTGTGCATCTCTAGGGAAATTTAGCCAAACACGCTGTGCATCATATATTACTTACTCTGGGCTTTGGATCACATGTCTTCCAAACACTCTTGGCTATTCTGTCTTTTGTGTAGTTTGTTGTCTTTAACACCAAAAACATCACAGTGCAATATGTGCAATATGTGCATGAAACGTGTGCATACACTCTGTGACAACCTCTTTTAGCCCAGTGCTTTTCATGTAATAATTTTAAAAATATTTGCACCATTTTGTGTGGCCTGACCAGCCTTTGTGCAGTGCTTTAAGTGAATACAGATATAACATTAAACCGCAGTGTAGAGCTTCAAGTCCTTTTGAACAGTTCACTTGTGCATTTTTGTATCCAGTGCCAAGACATCTGTCTAGTGACACACCCTGTAATTATAAATGAGAGAAAAAAAGAAATGTCTTTTGATTATTTCCAATCCTTATTGCACACACATACAAGCTGGTCTGTTATGACAATTACATCTTTTATCTGTAAATTAAAGATTTTATTTTCTGTAAGGTAAGATAACTCAGTAGGTTTAGAATACACTGAAATATTTAAAGGAGTCGTTCCCATTAAAGCTGTAGAGCAGAAGTTAAAAGCTTTATTATTATTGTTATTTATTTTTTATTTTTTGTAGATATAGACCTGTTTTAAAATTCCACTTGATTTTGGGTTATTGCAGCAAAATTCACTATGAGAGAGTGCAGGAAAGTCTGGAGAGGGCTGCAGTCTATCAGTGGTGGAGGGTTGTGATGAGAGGGTATGTTAAAGGGTGCTTCAACAGATTATGGACCACCACACAAACAGTTCACACACCTCTGCTCTTGTAAGAAGCACACTCCAACACATTTTAATCAGTGCTTACAATAGATGTGTCTGTGTGTGGTATTTTTGTAGCTCATTACCTAAAGTCTCTTGAATAAGCTTCGATACACACTGAGTTCAGCTGCTCGCTTGCAGAATGAATTTGCAGTAATGTAGACCATTTAAGTATTTATTGTGCAGTCAGTAGTTTAATCATAGGTGACGGTCCTAACCCTAACCCCTATGCCAATCTTCCAAATCCTGGCAATCAGGACAGAAAAATAATAATAATTCTGACTGATGCACATTTATCTGTTTACATTTTTTCCCAACAAAGTGCTTTCTGCTTGTCTTCAAAACATAAGGTTAGCATCAAGGTTCGGTGCTAGGATTTGGGTCATCACTCATATCAATGATTCTTTACCAAAACAGATTTTTCTAAAGGGGGTACATGAAAAGATTAGCCAAAAAAAAATACATTCCCAAATTACAATTTGATTAAAAATGTCTGCTGTGAGTCATAAAAACAAGGTAGCAAAATGCAGAATGACATTAAAGTGCAATGAACTGCTAGCTCCAGATGGTTAAAATATATTGTAAAAGATTGGATGAATAGCCAATATAGATTAAATAGCTAGATTAAAGTAATGGAAGTAGTGGAAATAGTTTTAATAACCATAGTTAATAAAGCTGTTAAGCTGAAGCTAATAGATAATTGGCTTCTTCCTCCATGCAGTAATATGAATGCAGGGTTGATAAAACTGACCTAAACTGTCAAACTGTTAAATTGCAAAATTAAAATAAACCTTCCCAGTATGTAAAGCTGAATAAATTAAAATAAAATTAACACATTAGGAATTTTAAGAGTGACAGGCCTGCATAGGTACATCTGACACAAAAGGGTTTACAGTCACTGGTTTAAGTAGCCGTATTAGGCATGGTGAAAGTGATACTGGATGATAAAGGACCTTAAAATGCAATTAAGACATATTTTTAAACTAATAGAGTGCTGCCATTTGACTCTTACTTTGTTCTGTCTTGCATGTATTATATTTGTGTTTTTTCTCCTCATCGTCCTTGTCTATGTCTACTGTTTTGCAATAAAATAAAATAGTTTTTAGAATGAAGTTTTGACAAAAATTCTTCTCAAGTTCCAACCAGGACACTCCCATTGTTTATATGGATAAAAATAATAAAACTAAGTTATTGGAAGATGATTATCAGTATCATTTAAAGGAGCCAGCTGAGGTGGTTCCAGGCATCTGACTAGGATGCCTCCTGGGCGAAGTGTTCAGGGCATGTCCTACTGGGAGGAGGCCCTGGGGTAGGCCCAGGGCACACAGGAGAGGTTATGTCTCTCGGCTGGTCTGGGAACACCTTGGTGTTCCCCCATTGAGATGGAGGAGGTGGCTGGGGAGAGGGAGGTCTGGGCTTCTCTGTTTAGGCTGCTGCCCCCACGTCGTGACCCACATAAGTGGCAGAAGATGGATGGATGGATGGATGGATGGAATTATTATCAGGTATACCAGTGCAGATTTGGTGAAGCTGCTGGAGAGCTGTCACCTTTACAGATGCACAAGGTGGACAACATGTTTAAAGTCTTGACAAAAGTTTATAGTATCTAATTATAAGTATATCAGTTTCAGGTACTTTGTGGTATAGTTTATACTCTGGTTGTTTCAGTTATTTAAAAAGCTTGGCAATGGGGTATTTCATTACATTTCACCTTTCAAAGTGATACTAAGAGGAAAGTTTTTATATCATGTTTTTAAAGAAATATTTCTGTTTAGCTCAGGGCTGCACTGTTTACATTATTATACTCTTTCAAAAAATCACTGTAGGGCTGCTTAGACAAGAGATTATCCTGTTTTATCTAGTCTCACCACTTAACTCCAGTAGAGATTAAAAAGTATCGGTTTGCATTGGTCCATGTTTCAGTAGGATTGGAGCAGCATTTCTATCAGATGTAAAAACTTCATACATGTGGATTTTCCCTTACCATTTCCTTCTTACATAACTTTTAAGAACAGTGTTTTTAAATACTTCTCTATTGCATAACTTGATTTTTTGGTCTGGATTTTGAACCATCAGCAATGAATAATTTTAGGTAAATAAAATGAATAGATTAAAAGGAAATTACGGCAAATGTTAATTTGGTTGATCTGTTTTGAAAAATTAGCACGTCATACACATAACCTGGTTTCTAAGATTATGGATTAAGTTGTTAGTGTTACTTTAATGTTAAAAATAAAAGTCATTGCCATTAGTGCTGGCTAATGTAGGTTAGTGACTGCCATGACCTGGTTCATTGCCTACAACCTCTTCAGTAAGTCAGCACTGGCTCTGGATCACATATCCTACAGGATGTGTAATTCGGGTAGATCGCCACAGATGCAACACACCTCAGCACATATGGTTTCTGCCATTGCATCTATTACACAAGCAGCCTGTGTGAAGTCACTTCCAACTCAAATAAGCAATGAGCCCCCCTTATCATACTCCTGAACCCCTCCACAAACCCTCTGACAAACACACACATGCTTCTCAAGAAATATCAAGAAAGGGGACAAGGGTAAAGCCTTCCAAAAAAAGGGCTCCCACCTCAAAACATTCCTGCAGTACAGGCCATGTTTTCCTTACCCCAACAAATTTACACAGTTGTTAGTGATGGCCCGGGATTCCTCCTAAAGCATAGCCTACCAATAATAAACAGTATGGCAGCTGACACCGCAAGACACCTGCACAGCTCCCTGACACTGCAGGATTGTTCCCAGGGACTGGGGGCATGTTGGTGTGGGCTGGAGCATGGGGGAAGTGGAGGCCATGAGGGCCTTTAGACAGGTTAGTGGTATCAGTGTGTGTGTGTGTGTGTGTGTGTGTCTGTGGGGGGGTATAAACAATCAGTTCACCACACAAGTTTACTGATATGATTTAATTTGTGTGAGAGTGTGTACAATATGCAAAAGAAAATTTGCTGTTTGATGACTTTGATGACACCATTATATTATTGCAGATTTTATTACTCTGTTTAGTTTGTATTTTCTGTGTGACACACATTTCTTCAGTTTGAATTCTGTGCTTTACCTAGATATTTTCTTATTACCTAACACAAAAATCATTAGTAGATTTCTCTATAATATAAAATACATGCTGACCCAGCCCTACACAAAATAAATTACAGTGCAGTCATTAGTTACAAAAGTGTTCAGAAGGCAGAGTTGATTAAAGTGCTTTCTTTTTTTTTCTTTTTTTTTTTAATACAAATAGATTAATTTGGAACAGCTTTGATAATCAGTAAATTGTTCTACTTGTTCTGCAGGTTCTGCTTCTTAAATTCTTGAAAAAGATTTTCTTTGTTTTGTATCACTATGGGCTGTTGGTCATATATTTTTTTGACATTTTATACTTTAAATTTTATTGTTAAGTGAGTAACTGAGTAAGTCAAAGATTAATAACTAAAGAAATGCTGACTTTAATTAACACCAGAAAGTTGCTTTTTTCAATATCTTACTTTTCAAACTTTATACTCAAATTTCACTTATCGACTGACCAAAAGCAAAGTTAATTTAAAATTTGAGTTAGGAACTAATAGATTACAGAATATGCAGTACAGTAAAAGTAACAAGATTACAAAGCCCACCAGCCATTTCAACGTATATTTTAATCAATTCAGTTGTATTTATATAGCAGCAGTTCACAGAAACATTTGTCTCACAGTGCTTTATATTGCAAGGCAGAGACCTTGATGACCCTGGGGGCAGGAGAACTCCCCTTTTAACAGGAAGAGACCTCCAGCTGAACCAGGTTCAGACTGGTTTAGGGTTGAAGTAAAAGAGAAGAGAAAAAAAGACAAGCATAGAGAGTTTACAAGTAATAAATGGGGCAAAACACAAACTATGGTAAATGGAATGGTACTTATGTAGCACTTTTCTACTCCAGCTGAGCACTTAAAGTGCTTTCTACTATAAGTCTCCTTCACTCATTTGCACATACATTCATACAGTGCTTTTGTTCTATGCCTTTAAGGTGCTTTGCCTAACATTCATGCACACATTCACGCTATGATGGATGCATCAGGAGCAGCTTGGGGTTTAGTATCTTGCCTGAGGATATTTTGACATGCAGACTGGAGGAACCAGGGATCAAACCACTGACCTTCTGATTTCTAGACAACTCCCTCTACCTCCTGATCTACACATGCCCCATCTACCTTACAGACATATTTAAGTTGCTTCTAAAAAGTACAGAGCTTCAATATGTAGCCCTTGTTGCCAGTTAGCTCTATTTAGCCCACTTTTTGTGTTTTTCTTTCTTTCTGTGTCACACACACCACACAGACAAACACCTACAGTCACACACACATTCAGACTTCTCATGCTCCTCTGCAGGATGTCAGGTGGTCTGGCCATTGTGTCCCCACCTGTAGAACATTGTCAAAAAACAAAGGAGGCCCTCCTGTCAGCTTTTGTTTGATTTGATTTTATAAAACCCTCTCAAACTGTACATCTGTGGGACTTTAAAAGGTAAGTCAACGTTTTGTCGAGTAATTTACATCTGTGTGTCATGAGGTATTGGAGGGGGTAGTCAAAAGGACTTGACATGGTTTGTTTTGCTTCATGGATCAAGAATCTAAATGATATTAACTAACCTTCATATTAGGGTCACAGGTGAAATTTCAACTGGGTACACATTTAAAAACTATTCTCAAACTGAATATTGAGTATCACAAAAAGCCAGAATCTCTACCTGAGACCTGTGCAGTGCTCAGCTTCTCAGGCATTAAACAGACTGATGTTTGCCATAAAGCGGGGCCCCTTACTCGCTGCCCTGTGAGGTCACAGCACCTGTTCTTGGTAATTGCTGGCAGGTGACGTAAGGCCTTCACTTGTTTTCCATGGTGTAAGGTGGAGGTCTCCCTGCTTCCTCCTACAAGGCGGCTGGAAACTCATGTTGCTTGTTTGGAACAAATAATGGAGTCTGACTCGTTTGTTCTGCCTCCCCTGGAACCTGTGAGTGAAATGACTCTTTGCCCACCTAATTCTAGTTCTTCCAATTTGTTTCAGCTAAACATGAATGAGGAAAATCATATTTTAACAGAAATATACAATTGCTTGTTTTTGATTGACCAGATAGATTTAAACTAATTTTCATTTCTAATTTTGCAGAAACTCTTGTTAAGAGACTCTTTTCTTAAGAAATAATACTCAAAAAACTTTAACAGAAAGATAAAATTAAAAATGAGGAAAACATTTGAATTAAATAATGCATTTACAATTACAGTTTATATTTGTGGATCTGCCTGTTGCATTTATTGGTTATCATCGCATTTTACTCAACAACATAATTACTAGAGTCTTGAAATACAGTGACTCCACTAAAAAGAAGATCAACAGGGCATGAAACTCAAAAGGTCTAAATATCAGACAAGCTTTGAACAAACTGCCAGAGCCTAAGTTGTCTGAAAGACAAAATAAATTGATTTGTTTTCCAAACTGTCTGCTGTAAGCACATCATCATTTTTAGATCAGAAACTTTGACCAAGTGTCTTATGGCCAACCATTATTTTTCTGTGCATTGTGGGACTTTTAATTTTGCTTCCAAACACTTTGGATAATCTCGTCTTAACAGTTGGTAGAAATCATAAACAGAGCTAAAAGAGAGCAAATCTTTTAATATCTCTATTGACTTTCAAATGAACAAGAGTTAAATAATCAGCTTTTAAGTGTGGTAATATATCAGTGTATTGCAATGTGTCACACCTTGTTTTATTTTGTTTTTTCTGTTTAAACGTAATAATAATAATACAAATGGAAAGTTGTCTTTGCAAAACCTGTACAAGAGTAAATTATTTTATAGCTAATGGGATTATATGATCATTTCAGCAGTCAGAGATAGACCCTCAGGTCCTGCGTATCTTATAGAAAAGTCTCATAAGCAGCCTGATACTAAATTTGAAATGTTAGTGTGTTCGTTTTTGAATACAATTGTTGTATTGATCTTGATTAATTGTTTGATTGAGGGCCTTTCATCCTTTTCCTTGTTTTCTGTCATATATATGTAAGACAGTGGTTCAATTCAATTCAATTCAGTTGGATTTTATTTATATAGCGCCAAATCACAACAACAGTCGCCTCAAGGTGCTTTATATTGTAAGGTAAAGACCCTACAATAATACAGAAAAACCCCAATAATCAGACAATCCCCTATGAGCAAGCACTTGGCAAGAGTGGGAAGGAAAAACTCCCTTTTAACAGAAAGAAACCTCCGGCAGAACCAGGCTCAGGGAGGGGCAGCCATCCGCCGTGACCGGTTGGGGGTGAGGGGAGGAAGACAGGGCAAAAGACATAGTGTGGAAGAGAGCCAGAGATTAATAATAACTCATGATTAAATGCAGAGTGGTGTATAAACACATGGTGAGTGAACAGAGG
>VUQS01028585.1:0-17601 GCA_015108495.1 Heterochromis multidens | reverse complement strand
GGGGTATTAGGGTCACATTAAGTTAATTTTTTTTTTTTTTCATTTTCATTCTACCAATCAATGCACGGCTGCTTCACTCTCTGCAATGCCTTGTGTAGATGAGCACTTCGGAATCAGTTTTAGTAGCAACACGCACACACGCACACACACTCACGCTCACACTCACACACACACACACACACAGACAAACTGAGAAGAGTTGGCCACAATTGTGTAACGTGAAATAGCCGGCAATGAATGGATGCAATATTGGCGGTTACACATTTGTGCAGTAAAGAGGAGGTATGTTGTATCAGAAGATCAGGTTGCAGCTGATGGTATTTCACAAGAACACACAGAAACACATACTGAGAAACGCCCATGGACTAAGGCAGTTCACATTTATCGCAACATTTCAACTTCATTCTCAAAATGAACAATAAAAAAAAATCCAATATTTTTCTTCTTAAAAAATGGCCCTAATACTCCTTCTTACTTTTTACTTTAAAACTAAAATATGACTTTTTTCATAAGACATTTCCATGCCGAGTGATGCTGTTTTGATTTCAGTTTTTTGAAATATTTGACAAATAACAATAAGAGGTTCATCTTTGTGTTTCCTTCAGTGATTTCAGCTTTAATAGTTCAGCATATTTACAGTACAAACCTTGTCAGTGAACTTTGAGAGGAAAGGACTAAAAAATTAATTAAAATACAAAAACATTAATAATGATTAAGTTAAAATGCTCAATTAATCATGATAATGATCTGAGGTCATATCATTCACCCCTACTAAATGCTCACTTCATGACATACCACTGAAATTCTGGAAGTATGGCAGGAAAAAATTCTACTCAAAAAACTTTTTAAATGTATATTTAAAGAAAAGTCAGAGCATCTTTGTTGAAGGTTTGGATCCAAAGCATTATGGAGTGTGGATGAGAATCAAAGCTGAAAGTCTACACTTTAATTGCAAAGTTATTATAGGTAACTAAAAGTAAAATAGTGAGAAAAAAAACCATTTTGTTTGTTCCCCCCACCCCCGCCCGTCAGGATTTTCTGGTAGAGAGCAGCAAAACAGCCCCAGACCATCACACTACCACCAACATGTTTGACTGTTGGTATGATGTTCTTTTTATGAAATGTTGTTTTATCCTTGAACCCATCTATCACTGCTACTGAACACCTCACCACTGTCAGTGTCCTCATACATGTCCTGCACCACCCTCACATACTTCTCTGCCACTCCTGACTTCCTCATGCAGTACCACAGTTCCCCTCTTGGCGCCCTATCATATGCTTTCTCTAGAACCACAAAGACACAACGCAACTCCTTCTGACCTTGTCTATAATAAAAGCGAAAATAATTTTTTTTGCCATGTGAGAGAATTTTCCACACAGCACATGAACATATCATAACACAGCTCTTCCTCTTTCTCAGAATGAGGTAGAAATGCATTTATGTGCATGCCAGCGTGAACCAATGGCACTGAGGAAGAGGAGGAGTTAAATCTCTCACATTAATAAATATCCCGAGCTGCTCTCTTACCCCAGATGAAAAGGACCCCGGTGGGCTCTGTACTGTTTTAATCCCCAGCAAAAGTCCCCAAAAACTTGCAAACATGACAAGGAAATTCTTTGTTTGTGGAAACTGGAAGATGAACGGCAGCAAGAAAAGCATCGGGGAGCTCATCCAGATCCTGAACGGAGCCAAGCTGGACCCCAATGTTGGTATGTGTCTTCTGACACCATTTCTACTTTTGAAGATTCAATATTTTAGCCACTTGTTTCCATATTTTCAGTTAATTTAACCCCTTCTCTTTGCATTCATGCCACAACTAAATGTCCATCCATGGTCAAAATTGCTCTTTCATTCAAAGAAAAAAAAAAAATCAGTGAGACTCTTGGCCAGGAGCATCTTTAAAAGTTCAGGGTTAGTATGAGGTCATTTTAAACCGTAACTCGTAACCTAACTCGTGACCTTTGGCTGAAGGACAAAGATGAGGGAAGCTGGGGAGACTTTCCCATAAGTCCAGGGGGTAGGTTTGTGTTTGCAGTGGCATATCGTCCAGCAGGCAGCTCTCTGTTGAGGAGGTGTAAAGTGCACTCAAGTCAGGCCGGTTGTTAATGGTGCTGCTCTTTCATGAACATACCACTAGTTTTAAACAGCATCGAAGGCCAAATCAGTGACTGATACATTAATTTTTTTCAGCTCTTTATCTTCATTAAGACACTACTCTCTTTTTTTTTTAAAATTCATGATACTTTGAACACAGTAGGGCTGGGCGATATGACCTCAAACCACTATCATGATTAACTGATGAACATTTTACCTTGATTACGATTAATAAACGATTGTTTTTCTTTTTTTGGTTTTTGCCCCTCACAGTTCACTGAAAAGATCTGTACTGTAAATATGCTCGACTATTAATGCTGGGATATTATTTTCAAGGAAAGAGTACATATCTTTTAATATAATCGTGTTTATGTGCTAAAAGAGAAAACAATCCTAGTTACTGAAACTGATTCTGCAGTATGATGTCACTAACTCATCTACACAAGGCATTTTGAGTAGACTGAGCTCAAAGCACCTTCGCACGAAATAAAAAAAAAGTCACATTGTAGATTTAATGTAAAAGTAGAAAAATAAAAGCTTCCAAACAAAATCAATTATTTTAAATACTGCCATTTGAAAAGTAGAAGAGTAGAAAATAACTTTCATCTCTTGTAAACAAATATTTTAAATAACGCGATTTGCAAAAATGTCAGTATTGATCAGTATTTTCAGTATTTAATCTATTTAATTTATTTTGAAAAACCTTCTAGACAAATATCTAAGAGCAAAGACTCCTTGCCCAAAATGAAACTCGTCGTTGCTAGAAAACTAGGCACAGTTTTGTTATGGCGTTACCATGTAACTGTAAATAAACAAGATGCCAGATATTTTATGGAGAACTGTGCGGTTGTCACTTTCTTTTTTTAAACCATGCACTCTTCATATTCGGTGATGACTGGTAGTATTACCTTTGCTCACTAAAACCGTTTACATTTGACTTCTTTTTGTTTGATGTCGTCTTTACTGCAGCCAAAATATGTCCAAACAACAGACACGGACTTTTTCTTTGGTAAAAGCTGCTAACTCGGGTTGCGTAGTCTGCTCGGTGTTTGAGTTTTCCTCCATGACGCATCCATATCGCAGAGTGGACAGGGCGTCAGTCACGTGACAGCGCACCTGGGAGTATCTTTTTAAGTGGGCAGTACATGAACACACACTGGGGCGAATATTAACAGAGGTTTTTTTTTTTTTTAAGTATTTACAGAATTAAAAAAACAACAGCAGCAACAACAACATGGGCAAGATTATGTTGATTAGAGGTTCTGAACGTCCGTTTTAATTAATTTTTCAATCAATTGATTAATTGTTAATTTTTCAATTAATGTCTGCAGATTGCCATCTTTGGAGACCTGATTTCTTCTTCTTCTTCTTCTTTCAACTGCTACCCTTCTGTCACAAATTACCCCTGACACTCATGTCCAAACGCTTCACCCTGCCTGCACTCTCCTCTTCAAACCAGGGAGACCTGACTGACTTTGCCAAACCAATTATAACAAGCAGTGATTCATTAATTTATGGATTAATGTAGACTTCTGTAACCCCAAAGATATAGTTACAATGTGAATGTCAGTATCTTAACTTTACTGTACTCTCCTTGATCTCTGCAGACTGTACTGTTGCAAATGTTTCCAGTTGTACTTCATATTGAACCAGTGCGTCCTGTGGTTTTATTTTACTGCTACAAGAATTCCTGAATCTTTAACAAAATGTGAACATATGAAAACTTTAGAATTAAATTATAGAATTATTGTTTTGTCAGCTCAGTTTGAGAACAAGGACATTTTGGCTCGTGTGACCATTAAGCTCTCATTAAGGGTCCAGCAATTTCATGGATATTAAGAAAGATGGTCATAAATATTCTAATATTTGGTTTTAAGAGTAATTGTACTTGAGTCATGATAAATAAATGGACTACATAACTGTAACCCAAGTATTGTTTTTTTTTTCTTTCTTTAAATAGAGGTGGTGTGTGCTGCTCCAGCAATCTACCTGGAGTTGACCAGGTCCAAGCTGGATCCCAAGTTCAGCGTGGCCGCTCAGAACTGCTACATATTTCCCAGTGGTGGCTTCACTGGAGAGATCAGGTACGCTATTCAGTTTATTCTGCTTAGGACAGAATAAATTGTATTGTTTGGTATCACTCTGTCAGAATTTACAGGTATGACTCTAGCTTTGGGTGCTAGAGTTTCTGTGTCTAAATCCCAGATCTTAGTGAAAAGCAGAGCGTTAAATAAAGTGATTCCCCTCCTTCCTCATTCTCAACTGGGTTGATTTATTAGAATCAGTAATGGTATACAATAAAACACTACAGTTTATAGACAGTAAGTGTCAGAGTTGGCACTGTCAAAAGAACCACCAACCTATCTAGAATATTAATTACTGAATTGCCTACTGCAGAAAACAAAAGAAAATACAAGCATTTTACCTGCATCCCTAACATGAACATTAAAAAAAGGAACAAAAAAAGGCTTCTCATCCTCACATCTATCAGCGCTGCTTTTAGGCAATATTTACATTAAAACTAACTCCTCCTGAAGTCAGATTTTTCACAGCATGTGGTTCATTTTCTAAATTATGGCTCCATTTACACAGAAATAAAACAGGGTATGGTTTATGACTCGCCTACCTTGTGACACACAAGTCACCACTGCATGTATGTATATATGACCAAAACAGCGACGGCTAAAATGCTCAGGTCAAGGGATCAGAATGGGACTTCAAGGTGGCTGGGACCACCTCTTATGCCTGAAACTCAACAATGTTATTAGCAAAGCTGAAGCACCACCCTGACACAACGAAGGAGAAAACATCCATCACAATCTAATACAAATTATGACTCAAGGTCATAATACTGTTTATGAAACCAGCAAACTATGATCAATTTGTCTTCACTGGAATGATTCTGGTCTTCCAGCCCTGCAATGATCATGGACTGTGGTATGAACTGGGTGATCCTGGGACATTCTACGAGGCGCCACATCTTTGGAGAGAGTAATGAGGTTACTACAGATTATTTTTTATCCTGTTCATTCAGTTTTGCACCAGCAAATGTTAACAATTTAATTCCTCAAAACAAGTAAAACACACAAAACATGCTTCATTGCCTTCTGTGTTAGCTGATTGGTAAGAAGGTAGCTCACGCTCAGGAGAGCGGCCTCGGTGTGATCGTCTGCATTGGGGAGACGCTGGATGAGAAGGAGAGAGGCATCACAGACGAGGTCATCTTTACTCAGACCAAAGCTGTGGCAGGTACGCAGCTCCTCGCAGTCTCACTGGAGTTTCAGATGCACATGAGAGCTGGAAGGTTGTGACATGCATTGCTATAGCTGTTTGTGCAAGCCGGAGTGTGGTGGAAATCTGAACTCTTATGAAATATAAAGTCTTTTCACACTTCTCTTTCACAGACAATGTAAAGGACTGGAGCAAGGTCGTGCTGGCCTATGAGGCTGGGTGGGCCATTGGCACTGGGAATGCTGCCTCCCCACAACACGTAAATATTAGAAATCACTGAATATTTAACTTATTGTGATTACAGCCTGCAACATAATGTCTCCTGTGTGATATCTCAGGTTCAGCAGATTCATGCGAAAGTGAGGGAGTGGCTGAGGACCAACGTGTCTGAGGCTGTAGCCAACTCTGTGAGGATCATCTACGGAGGTCAGTGTAGTGCTGGGTAGCTGTTTTCCTTTGAGTTCCACATCAATCTCTTCTCATGCATCGCTGCTTCTTCTCAGGTTCTGTGAGAGGTGATACCTGCAGAGAACTTGCCATCCAGAAGGATATTGATGGTTTCATTGTAGGCAAAGGCTCCCTGAAGCCAGAGTTTGTCGACATCGTCAACGCCAAGGCATAAAATGTGGGCAGCTGCAATGTGACCAGACCAGCTCCATTCAGATGGTCCAGTTCTTCATCCCTCACTCTCAGCACTTAGTCCTCTTCCCCTTTTTCATTCAAAGTATTTGTGTGATGATGTCATTCCCTCCTTTTCCTTTATTTTTTTGGGGTATATTTTGTCAAAAAGAAAAGGGACAGGCTGACACACGCACTACACTGGTAAAAGTTAAGTCCACTGAGAATAGTGTGTGCATACTAACTACAACACCAAGTGCTCAAGCTGTAAAGACCAACAATTACACCTTGAGGTAGACGAGCAGTCCACGCCTTTACTTGAGAAGTTCATGAACTTTTTTTGTGTAAAACAGTGTGACAGCTCATGTTGATCAAATCTGTCTTTTTACTGGTGTCTCTTTGGATTTTTCTGTTGCTGTTACCTCCTTCTAGTTGTGCATGATCCATTCTCTCACTGGTTGTCCTGGCAATAGTAAAATGTCATATAATTACATGTTAATTATATTGTGTGTCACAGGTGATGGGTATAAGGGTAGGAAAGCTGTAAGGAAACATAATAAACAGTTTAGAGACTCTGTCAGTGTCTTATTTTTTGGCTCCACCATGTTTGACAAATAATGTGGTATGTGTCTGATCATGAGCTGTTTCTTTTCCCACCATTCTGGTACTAGTTAACTTTGTTTTCATCTTTCCAAATAACTTTTTTTTTTTCAGAACAGGCTCTTTTAGATGTTCTCTGTCTTTGTCTAATCTGGCCTTCTTGTTTTTGAGTGCAACCAGTGGTTCGCACCTTGTTGTAAAGCCTCTGTATTTCCGTTCATGAAGGTATGTCTTGATTGTAGACTTTGAAAATGATATGCATTATCATTCTCCAGAAGACATGATTGTGTGTTGCTACAATTTTTCTTGCCACGTTTGAAACAGGATGTCACTCTCTACATTAGAACATGTGACATATGCCAGTTGACAAGTAAGCCTAGGCAAGCCTGCACCACTGTACCCGCCCCAGGGGTTGGGCAGCCCTTTGAACATCTTATTACTGACTGTGTCCTGTTGCATTTACCCCATTTAAAACATCTCCAGTAGCAGCTGTGCAGGTGGAAATGGGAGAAATACCACTGATAATCAGAGGAGTTAAACATATGCTTACATATTGGGTCAATGAGCTTTAGGTGAGGTTCAAATGTAAAGGCAGAACATCTAGGCTTGCATAATATACAGTTTTGCCCGATGGTACCTCATTCAGCTATCCCTCCTTAGGTGTTTGTCATGCTATCCAATGACATATACATGCAAAATGCAATAAAAGGAATGGAGCCAATAATACACTTGTTCAGTACATAGTGCAGAATTACTTAGAGATATACAAAAGTCACAGTATTCACAGATGGGTCAAAGGATCTGGGGGCTGGATATACTGGTGCTGCAGTTTTCATTTCTCTTTTTAATAGCGATTTCAAGCTGAGTGTACACAGTAGAGCTTCCAGCCTTAATGTTTGTTTTCGTCTACCCATTTTAAACCTATCAATGTAATATAGTTATTACATCAGATAGTTTATTAGCAGTCATGAGTGTTAGATCAGGTAAATCATGCAGATTAGATGTTATATGTGAAATATATTACAGTTTGCAAGTAAGGGTGTAAATGTTACTTTTATTTGGGTTCCTGTACATTTAGTGTGGAAGGAAATGAGGATGTGTCATGTTAGGTGGAGGATTCAGACCCAAAATGCAGACTCTAAAGTAGATTCAAATAAACCAAAACCAACCTTTATTTAAGTGCGGCAGCAAGTCCAGGTGGCTGACAAAAGCAGAGTAACTAATCCAACAGGAACACGCGCGAAAAAGCATGGCTGACAAACAGTACGACACGACAAGGAACTGAGGAAAACTGAGGGCTTAAATACACACATGAGGTAATCAGGGAGATGGAATACGCCAGGGAACACAGGTGAGCTAAATCAGGGAAACAAGACAGAGGGAAGCAAAACTAAACACAAGGCACAAGAGATGAGGGACTATCAAAATAAGACAGGAAGTAACAGAACATGGGAACAGAAACTCAGCCTTGACACAGAGACAAAAACAACCACAGAGACGGGGACAGGACTGAGCCAGACAGGGAAACACAGGGAGGCAGAAGTACACAACCCAACAACTAAAATAATCAAGGAACTAAAGGGACAGATAACTACTAAGGGTAAGGGAAGCAAGACTATCAACATAATCAGAATGATACAGAATACAAAGATTTATTAAAAATACAAAACTAGAGAAACCTAAACATCTCAAAACTCAAAAACCCTAGTCCAAGACCCAGGGACCATGACATTTATAGAGGTAGGAGGTCTATCACAATTAAAATCACTAGAACTCAATAAATTTTCAACTAATTTTTGGGTGGTTCGGTTTGGTACTTATTACATTCCTCCCCTCCCTGACTGGTTTTTGGTCCCACTTGTGACACAACATTTACAAAACAGTCTTGGAAACACTCCTGCTCGAATGGATTTTTTACTGGACTTTCACCTGTGCGACTCGTGCCACATCTCTCTTTATGTCATGTTGATTAAAGAGCATATAGGATTATTCTGTTTTTTCTCTGGTATTTGATCCAGTGAGTTTCGCTGGTATTAGAACAGGTATTGTAATCAGCACATGTGACTATGAACCTGCACTGTTGGAAGGAGGACCTTGTAGGCACAAAAGCATATTTGCTAGGATCTTTTCTTCAAATATTAAAGCTTCATTAATAAAATAATTCATAATTAAGTTTGTTCAGTTAACAGTGTCTTTTTTCTGTTTGCCTTAATGTCATACATTCTTTTGTTGGAATTCAATTAATATGACTCCAAAATTGTTATTTTTTTAGGGTTTTTTTTTTTTTATTTTTTACTTCCACCAATAAGGTTATGTAATTGTTTTGGTTTGCTAATCTGATTGTTTGCAGGATTACTCTGAAGTTATAAATTAATCTGCTTAGACATGGCCCAACTACAAGTGATTAACATCCTGAGTCAATCTGAAACCAGATGCTTTTGAAAGGATTTTTTACCACTGTGTGATACGCCAAAACTGGACATTTTACATCATATCTTCACAAATACATTTCCAATTGAAAATAAGAAAACTTGAGAGACATTGTCTTCATTTCCTCAAGAAAATATCATAAACTATCTGGATTCAGATGTCATTCTATGAGCCAGCTCTAGTAATGCATCCATACACTCCTAACCATACCACAGAGGACAAGTAGGAAGGAGAAATTCTTACCAGAACTGATTAATTTCAATATCTAGTTTTGCTCTCAGGAAGCGCTTTCTCAGAAATGCTCTGAGGTCAGTCTGGTACTTTATATCAGCTGGATGATAGGAAAAAATGTACAGTTGGTGAGTCCATGTCTGTTCAAACAGCGTGTTTGCAGACAGTTTGTAGTTTTTATTTGTCCCCTCCTGCAGGGGAGTAAATTTTATGGTCAGCTCTTCTCTGCGGTTGCTCTTCTTGTGAATTAGTGTCTTCAGATGGCTATATTTCTTAAGTGAAATATTGAATCCGATGGCAATAGTTGGCAGTTAACCTCACTAGCGTATTAAAAGCTAAAAAAAATATGTTGCTCAGTGAGGTTCAAACAAACCAACCATTTTTTCTGAATTAGATATTAACCAACTCTGAAGTCTCACTCTAAGCCAACACATAAAATCTGGTAGAGAAACAGCTGTCATATGTTTCAGCGTGTTGTGGCTGTGTGATGTGGCACTGAGCCGACCCTGCTGAGTTTCTCCCATTAAAGTAAAGACATTCACCCGGCACTGGGTATGACGGTAAATACTTCTGCTGCTCTGGCTCTGTGGGAGCTGGAGAAATGTCTGTTTTTCTGGAGAATTGTCATTATCTCAACATGACTCAAATACCAAAACATAAAATTCAGTTTTAGTTTTTCTCTCAACTGACTGTGCTGCTGCTCTCCTGCCAACAGATCTTTTTTTGTGTCTGACCTAATAAAATAATATAAAATGACACTTATATTCATTCATAATATAAAACAGGTAGTTCTAGCTCCAAATCTCTCCCTTCATTCAAATGTTTCACAACTTGCAATAGCAGTAAACTCAGCAGGGGTAGTCTACATCATTAGAAAGCCAAGCAAATACAAAAAAATCAGCTCCATTTCTACCCATCCATCCATCTTCTTTACCCCTTACCCAGTTCAGGGTCAATGGGGCTGAATTGGATAGTTGAGCCTATCCCAGCGGTCACTGAGTGAGAGGCAGTTTAGCAGTCCACCACAGGACTAACACAGAGAGCTATACAACACTCACATTCAAACCTTCATCCAATTTTGGATCCTGGATTAACCTAACAAACATGTCTATGGAATGTGGGTTTCATATGCCACCAAGAAACCTATGGGAGTTAGACCACAGACTGTATATGAAAGATGGACTGAAAAGTAACTGCAAAGGAGGTGGTAGAAGTATAACTTCCAGGAGGGGAAAAAAGCTTTTAAAACCTTTTTGGGGCAAAAGTTTGAAAGATTTGTAAGCATTTTCCTTTTTTAAATCATATCTTCCCAGTGACTCTCTGCATGAAGTGTTTGTGTCCTACTAGCCTTTGAAATTAAAGTTAAATTTGATAATGACTCAAAATAAGTGCTTGGAGACATTTCAAGATGGCGTTCGAGTGGCAAAACTTGCTTCTAGATGGACTTTGGCTCATTGGAGCCACTGGCACTTCTGTATATTGTAATCAGTGTTGGGTGTAATGCATTCCAAAGTAACGCGTTACTGTAATCACATTACATTTTTCAGTAATGCAGTAATGTAAAGGCTCTTCAGTTATCTGCACACCGGGCGGATAGAACAAAATAAACAAATGCCTTTTTCTTCCTGTGCACTTGTGCTACAATCAGCTGATTTAAGTTCTTGCAGGGAGGAGGAAAATAGCAGAGCGATCAACAACTCTGGAGGACTGGAAATATGGACATTACTTTTTTTTTATTGCATGAAAGAATAAGAGCGGTAAAATGCAAACTGTGTCCAGGAGAGAAACAACTACATTATACTGCTAACACAACATCAGCTCTTTGTAAGCATCTGCACAGACAGCATGCTAAAGCAGAGTGTATGTCCCCCCGAGCATAGCAGCCAGAGCCTGATCTTCAACAGGTAACACAGCCAGTGATGAGCAGTCAGGCTTGTGGCATTGTAGCCTCCATTTCTACCTGTAAATGCTTCTAAAGTGAAATCACTGTGGCGATCGCTTTTAAGTCACTTTGGAATGGTTTTTAACTGCTTTGTGTTGTCGGCTTTGTGTTCATATGTAACACTAAAAGAAAGATTGTATGTGTCCTCATTAGGACAGGGATTTGAATCAGTGTGTGGGACTGTAGCCTCAGCTCTATATTTTTAGCTGGTAATTATGTGATAATGCATTTCAAGTCATGCAAAAGTCATGTAACAAGTTACTTTTTTTGAGTAATGACCCCAACACTGATTGTAATGTAGATTAAAGTATCAGAGACATAACAATAAAAAACAAAACAAAACAAACAAAAAACATCTTTTATAAAAGAAGACTTGAAATAGTAGATAAGTAGTAGAAAACCTGCCTGACCGCTCATCTTCCCAAACAAAATACAAGACATTTTATTTGAAAGTGACCTGAGGACACTGCAATCTGATTTGGGAACAATTAGATCCCCAAAATGATCACAATAATTAATCACAGTCATATCCTTTTTATAGAACACAATCTAATCAGATTAATGTATCTTAGATGTAATTTGAGAGCTTCAGCTGGGCCAAAGCTGCGTGTGTATAAACTTGTGCACCAAATAAGGCAGATTTCTGTTTGCCTTCTTAAAGCGAAGCCATATTTGACTTCTCTCTGCACTGTTGTTCCCAGAAAGAATTTCTGTCTGAATGATACCACGATAGTGGCAAGGCAGCAGTTGGTGCTCTCCTCTCAGCTGCTACACCTGCTGAAAGGCTTGAGGCAACAGCACAAAGGGTGCAGTATTGCCGAGGGCTTTCACCACACGCTTCAGATTCTCAGGGTGCTTCAGTAACCTGAGCTGCCTCACCACGCCCTCTGCCGGGAACTTGTTTTTGAAACGTGTCTGCAGCCTTTGTGGCCAGTCTAACATATGAGTATTGAAGTGGTAAATACTTACCTAATTAAGTGCAAGTAAATGTGGGTCAGTCTCTGTAACCTTTGGCTTCCCACTGCAGGACCCAGCACAGGTTCATTTTCAGTGAGAATAATGTGTGTCTCCTGCTCACTTATAGGTGAAAAGTAACTGATTTCAATCTGAGGCAGCAAAGCAAGTCTTCATCAGTACCACTGCCACTGGCAAAATTAGTCTGATGACCTTAGCTGACCCTAAGCTGAGTCCTCTCTCGCCCTCAAGTCAGTGGTCGAGAGGCCAAAGAGGTCACTTCATTTGAAGGCAGAGTCAAGAGCTGACCATCACAGATATATGAAGATAGGATATCATTTAAATAATGTAATAATGACACATATGTGAGACAGTTTCTCTTGGAAGACAATAAGTGTGCTGCACTTGAAAAGCACTGAAGATAGTTCATTTTCTTCAGCATGTATTTACATTTTCATTAACTGCCTTCAATAGTTTATTTACATTTTGATTTTATTTATTAACCAGGCTCAATCACAGTGTAAATAGCTGATCAACATCTGAGTCAGGAGATTGCCAGAAAGCTGAGCATAATTACTATTGAGTAATTTGTTTATTTATTTTTTAACTGTGGCAGTTTCTGTCCTCCATATCTAGTCAGAAGGAATCAGGAAGAACTGAAAAAGCCTTTCTAGTGCAGGTTTGAGACACTATGAGATGTCCTATGAATGCATATTTTTTGGCAGGACCATTAGTTCTTCTTGTTGAGGAGAGTTTGTGGCCTGTGGTGACTTTCACTTCAGCACCCCTCAGTCTAAACACGGCGGGTTAGTGTGGGAATGTAGGCCAGACTTCCTGGACGCATCTGAAAAAACAACAGTCTTCTTTTTGATTCAGTAAGGAATAGCTACAACCTCTGACCCCTGGGCCTTCTTTTCCAAATAATTGGAGGGCAGTGCTTGTGTTTTAGTGAGCCCAGTCACTGAGGACAAATGGAAACCAACATCGACAGATTTCTACAACTCACTACTCGTGTTATTTTACCTTGAGAGCTAAAGTTCACCCCAATTTAAATATTTTTACTGTTACTTTTAGTTTGTCAGATATTTAATTGTCATTTTTTTTGTTTCACTACAGTCTCACCTTCTCAAATGCATCTCTTCTTTTGCATTTCCTTCTTCCTGAAAGTACAAGTGGGTTTTGTTTCACACATTTCAGACTGAGGCTGAAACTGGCAACTTTTTTTCTCCTAATTTCTCCTCTTCTCTCTGTGGTTGTGTTTATAACTGCTTTAATTGCTTTTTTTGTCTGCATGCGCCAACCCTAATGACTCCAGACTTTGTTTGGCATGCTGCAAATGGTCACACACTCACACACACACACACACAAAATCACACCCATGGGAGTGTTGTATGCTCTCGCACAACACATTTTCTTAATAGCTTTTATTTTGTTGTCATGTAGATGGAGGGTAGCTTTAATTGGTGTTGCTGGTGGTTGACGGGGCATATTCCTCTGGTTTGGCAGCCTCCATAAACTCCCTCTATCAGCTTGTAAATCTGGTGTTGGAGCAGAGAGCCAGCAGACACACCGGCAGCAGGCTTAGAGGAAGGAGAAAAATGGATGGAGGAGGATCAGTGGAAAATTAGAGAAAGCACGAGATGATGGAGAATATAATAAAAGGCACATTTGTCACCTGCACTTTGCCATTTTGAATGAAGCTATGAAGAACATGCAAATTAAAGTAACTACAAATGAACAAGAATTCACAAGGATTGAAGACTTTAATCCCTTTACCTCAGCTAAAGTGTTATGCCGATTAAAGAAGCAATAAATTTGGCTTGTTCAGTGTGAGGAAACTCTACAGAATATTTTTGGAATTAAGGTTTTTCCATGCAGGAAACAGCCCAGCAGAATTCACACAACAGTGTGTAACATTGGTGTTTTGAGGATTTTCTAAATGGGGTGTCAAAAGGAGGGACCAAGAGGAAGGGTAATTCACATAGATTCAGAAAACTCTATCAGAAATAAACACCAAACCAAATCACTCAATAATTTTAAGTCTGGATAGAGCTCCTGACATCATAAATTGTAGGAGGCGTGGTTGTTCTGTAACAATATGGCAGTTGCACTGAAGCACAAGATGCAACCACGAGGAAATGGACCTAACAAAGGTCTGCTTACAGCCATAAAAATGGTTTACTCTAATGAGTGTCTCACAAGTAAAGAAGTTAGGGAATGCTAGCCAGTGGATAAACCCACCCAACGCTGAAAAGAAAAAGCAGCTCTGGGACAACCTGTTCCCCCATAATTTTCACCCATTGTTGCATAGATATGATGGTACAGTTTTTGGGGAGGGGTGGGTCCAATCAAATATCAAGGAGAGACTATGCCACCACAGTCCTCTTCATCATCCACACCCCTTTATGTTACTACTACCTCATAGACTATATGGAAAAGACTGACGTAGCTTTTTGGTCTGAAGTGAATCTACATTCTTTCTAATGGCCAGCAGGGGGCAGCTGTTCTGCTTGCCAAAAGGCTTCCAGTCATATAAAAGGACAAGACTCGTCTCCCCTGATCTGTGACCTCAGTTAATACTTTTTATGAGTTTATGTTCTCAGTCATTTGTTTCAAGGCGTATTTAAATACAACATGAATTTCATTTTTTATAATGTGGAATTAGTCAGAAACCTAAGCTGGGTATGCTAACTGGCTAATGACAATCACAAGTGATTAGCCAATGAGCATACAGTATCTCTTGGTTTCTCAGTCTCTCTCTCATGCTGTCTGGTTTCACAAACCTAAGATGGGAATTGTGAAAACTATGAGCTCAAGGTTTCACAACTTGAGTTCATTAACCAGAGAGTGATGCCAGGGTGGTTGCATCCATCTTTTATATACAGTCCTTTTACTCAGGTACAATTTAACACAGCTGCCAATTAAGGACCTGTGAGGTATCTGTTTCTATAACCAGAGATTCTGATGTACTTGTTTTCTTCTTGATTGTACTGATTAGAACCAGGTTGCACTTCTTTGTGAAAGGAGTAGTAGACAACGTTGCCTGATATTTTAAGCTTCTTGTCAATTTGTCAATACATTGTCAATACAGTCATAGAGTGCTTCATACTATGCACTTTAAATACTTTATCTACCTCTAATTAATGTCTAATTTAGAATTACCAAATAAACTAACATGCACCTAGCATAGTTTCCTGCATAGAATAGCCTTCACTTCTTTGAACAAGAATACACTTGTGAGTACCAGAAGAAAGTTATTTTGTTTCATCCTTTTTTGGCCCAAAAGATCCACAGAAGGGGATCCTCCACACACTCAACCACCTGAATGACTTGCATTAGGTATCACAATGTGCCATTAGAACACAAGAGTGATCATTACTGGAAATGGAGATCTGTATGCCTATTCATATGCTACATTTAAAGTTGTTGCCAAGTTCATTAATAAGGAATTGTCATTTGCAACATTTTTTATCTATCTGCAAGTGACACATTTTATTTGGATCAAAATGAGGACATAAGTTACACATGGACTGAATTAAGTGAGAGATCAAGGGGGGAAAAAGAGACAAGATAGTAACAAAGAGAACAAGTGCAGCGCTGCAAAGAGACAGCTGTAGAAACAGAGAAGCGAATAAACTGAAAGAGGAGAGAGACACATACAGAGAGGAGGAGAGGGAGGGGTGAGAAATAACAGCAGAAGACGACAGAGAAAAACATACGCGAGAATAGCAGAAATCGTAATGAAACAGGAGGGAGTGAGGCAGACAGATGGGGGAAAAGAGGGGAAGACGACATGGTGGGCAGACACGGTGGTCCTCAGACGTCTGCTTGTCCTCCTCTCATCATTCACTCTTCCCACAATGTCTCTCATTCCTCTGTCTGAATCGCTGTCCTCCCGTCTGTTTTTGGCTTCCTCAGAGTGTTTCAGATCACTTAAAGGACTAGTTCACCTGAAAAAGAAAGTGGAGCATGAAAGGAAACTGCAAAGGCAAATCCTTCACACTAAACACAAAGTAGCTGATGCAGCTCCATGCCCACTTAGTTCAGCACAACAGATATTCATTGATCAGCCACAACATTGATCATCTTGTTAGAATGCAATGCTCTGCTGGGTCCTGACAGTCCTGTGGATGTCACCTTGACACAAACTGCACACGTAAAACTTGTAAAACTATAGCTCCATATTTTTAATTCGATTGTTTTTGCATTCCGTTTTAAATCTTTTATTTTCAATTCAGTTTAGTTTCAGTTAGTTCACAGAGTGTTTCTGGTCTTTTTAGTTTAATTTTCATTGTTTGAAAATGTTGAGTTCAGATTGTCAGTTCACAAAAGTACAACAGAGCAGTACAAACACAGAGTCACTGTGTCTCATGATCAATAAACATTTGCATCAATGCCTTTTCAGCCTGTGTGCATTCACAGATTTCAATAAATTTACAAACACTAAAGCTAAAGACATTTCATGCATATTTTTATTATATTTTGCTGAGTTTTTTTTATCCATAAAATATTGTTTCAGGTAGTTTTTGTTTTATCTAAAGTCTAGTTTGTATTTTATTACTAAGCAGCTACTCTCTCTCATTGCATCAGCCACTCACAGCAACAGAGGTTGCCCCCAGCAAGCAAAAACTACTCAGGAACAGCTTGAAGAACCAAACAAAGAGCCCGAGGTGCTAACCCAGCCTCTGAACTTTCCTGATCCCTGAGAGATCCACCCCACGATCCACAGTACCCACTCATGGCTTGTGAGGGACCAATGCAACATTAGGTGGTTTTTACTGTTGCTACAGAAAAAGGCAACCTGACTTATTTTTGTGCTTCCATTTACCACCTGTTGACATCATCAGAATTCATCAGTAGAAAAAAAAAATCATTGCTAAAATTTCTGCTGCTTCCTTTTGCATTAATAAAATTTCAGTATAACTGAATTTGAAGTCACACACCTTACACTCACAAAACAAGGTGGAAAAGAAAAAAGGAGAAATTCATCTTCACCTTGTGAAGTTTGTGATTATTTTTCAGGATATTACAGCTGTCCTTAAACTGCAGGATACAAGCATCTTGTTGTGTGTGTGCACATAGACAGCATATCAGTATCTATTTTTGCTTTCATAGAAAATCCATATCAGTGCAACACGAGAAAATGATTGAGAACTTCCGGAAAGCAAAGTTTCAGCTCAGTATGGAGGGCAGAGGACCCAGGGGAGGAGAGCACTGTGGGAAATGGGCAGTTCCTGTCTGTCTGTGTCTTTGTTCAATCATTTGTCTGCCTCTCAGAGTGACACGCTTCATCCCAACAGCAGTTTCAGAAGGAAAGATGGAGGCAGACAGAAGGAAATTATAAGGGACATTTGGATGGAATATCAACATGTGAAGTTTTTGTTTGTATGTATTTTTAAAAATATTTTTGGACTTGAGATTCTAATAAACTCAGCAAAAAAAGAGAAAGAAGGCAGAGCACCAAGCCAGGGTTGCTCCTGTTTTTTTTTTTTTTTTTCTC
>VUQS01028584.1:0-12548 GCA_015108495.1 Heterochromis multidens | reverse complement strand
ACACAAAGGAAGTTGAATAAAACACAACGAAAATAGAAAAAATGATTAAAACACACAGCACGGTGGCTTGGTGGTTAGCACTGTTGCCTCACAGCAAGAAGGTCCTGGGTTCAACTCCACCATCTGGCCGGGGCCTTTCTGTGTGGAGTTTGCATGTTCTCCCCGTGTTTGCGTGGGTTCTCTCCGGGTACTCCGGCTTCCTCCCACAGTCCAAAGACATGCAGTTAGAGGGGTTAGGCTAATTGGTGATTCTAAATTGCCCATAGGTGTGAATGTGAGCGTGCATGGTTGTCTGTCTGTCTCTCTGTGTTAGCCCTGCGACAGACTGGCGACCTGTCCAGGGTGTACCCTGCCTCTCGCCCTATGGCAGCTGGGATAGGCTCCAGCCCCCCCGCAACCCTGAATTGGATAAGCGGAAGAGAATGGATTAAAACACATGTTACCTGCATCTTTTCCTCCCTCACAACACTGATAAATCCTCTGCTTCTTTTAAGCGTGTCTCAGTGCAGTCCTTAGCATGTTCTGGTTTCTTGCCCTTTCTCAATACCCAAGTACACAAGTCTGTACTTGCTAGTTCGTACTTCGTAAGTTCACACAGGAGTCCAGACTTCCCGGGAACGGGAGAACGCAGCGCGATCTTTCTACAATTGGAACGGCAGCGTACTTGATGACATCACAGCTTAGCTCCAGTGTGTTTTTACTGCCATCCCCCCTTAATTTCATTGATTAATATTTACAATGGAAATTGCCCATGATACACCTAATTATGAAATTTCTTTAAGAAAAGAAGTAGATCATTTAAGAAAGTGTTTTTAAGCACTTTTCTTTTTATATTAATCTTGTTTTTAGATCTAAAGAACATCTACCTGCCTTTAGTCTTCATTGCCATTAAAAGCTGTCTTCTAACATCCACTGATTTATCTGATCTGTTTCATATCTAATAAGCTTCGTACAGTTAAGCACCAACAGTAATGAAAAATATATAATAAATTATCACAAAAAAAAAGTTTAGCACCAACAGTCACTACATGATTGAAACTTCATCTCTTAATAAGACATTATACATGTGTGCACAGCTCACGCTGCTTATTGAACAAAAACAAACAGATCAGATGTTAAAATAAAAATAATTTTATTTTTATTTTAGTAGACCCCCAAAACTTTCAATAGACAGCTGGTGTTTAGAACAGAGTTGAATAAATATTAAAAACATAATCTGATAATTTCTGGAGCAGTCTTCTTCACAATCTCCATGAACAGCATCAACATGCTGGTCCAGATGTTTCTGCTTCCGGTGAAAAGGCTCGCACTTTCCTCCTGGATTAAAATATTTTTAATGTTAGTTTTATTCAGAATAAACTGTTAAAATAAGTATAGCACATTTCTACATCAGAGAATAA
This sequence comes from Heterochromis multidens, assembly GCA_015108495.1. Classification (NCBI taxonomy): domain Eukaryota; kingdom Metazoa; phylum Chordata; class Actinopteri; order Cichliformes; family Cichlidae; genus Heterochromis; species Heterochromis multidens. Next base: position 11,148 of record VUQS01028584.1, on the reverse strand, counting down.
AGACGAGCGAAAGATTCATTTCCGAATATACTAACTGCTCTCCAGTGAGACATTAAAGTTAAATAAAACGATGCAGTTATGAAGCTTAACTTTAATCTCAGCCAAACCGATTTGCTCGGGAACAAATAAAACACTGAAATAAACTAAACATTAACTGTTAGATATCATCTAAGTGAATTATATCTTGTGGTTAACCTCCACTGAGTGGCGAAACCCAGCGGGGTTTAAGTCAGAAGTTCTCGCCGGGTATAGTGAGCCTCGGCCTCCCGGTCAGCTGACAGCTGGTGGGGCGAGCTGGCTGTTAGACCAGTGGGAACGGACATCTCCGAAAACATCCGAGGACTTTTGCAAATAGGCAAATGTCTTGATAAATCGAGCAGATATTTGAAGTTTACACATCTACATTCTCGCCTAAAAACATCTTAAAAGTTTATTTTGTGTCACAGAAACTGTACTATTTCAAACTTTACTTACAGTTTTAACGGGTCTTATCCGCCATTGCTGCTTTTTGAGTTTCGGACGAAATGCATTCTTGGATACTTGGCTGCACCATGCACACACAAGTCACCACCGATGCATGCTTGATAGATTGGGCGGAGCGAGAACACATCCGGGCATTTTGAGCGTACTTGACTTGATTCTTCTTAAGTTGCAGAGCGTTTGACTTCTCAGGACCACCGTAGAATTGTCTTCCTTTCTGCTGTCAACTTCTGCATGTTGTCTGTGCTTGGGTGTGTTAATCGAGCTAAAAATAGGATCCAACAATTGTATTTTATTGCTTTGCTCTGTGTCACCTGCTTTTTCAGATCTTAGTGGATACCCCATGCCATGAACTAGCTTCTGCTCTGGGTTTCCAAGAAAAGAAGGCCCAGGACCTCCAGGAAACACTGCAGAGGTTTTTGGATCGAAGAGAGCAGGAGAGGCAATCCAAGGAATTGCTCCAGCTCTACCTGAAAACTGTTGAGAGGGAGAACAGACAACAGGAAGAACCAAGTCAGCCTACTTGGGGAGGTATGGCGGTGTCATTATGAGGTGGTTGTCATGTTTACTGTGTGGAAATAGTTTGTCTAGATAAAGATAAAGAAAATCAGATTCTTGCCTCACCCTATGCAGAGATTTTATATTGAGACACAATATAAACTCTGTAACTAGTCACTGTGTCTTGTTTAGAAAGCCCTTTCTGTTTCTGTATTTCAGTTGGGATAAAGAAACTCTCTGAACTACAGTACTGTGCAGAAGTCTTGAGCCACCCCTTGTTTCTTTATATTTTGCTTCCAAGGAGCCAGACTTTGTCATTTTTTTTTTAGTGGTCTTGAGCAATAGTTCTCCAGGCTAAAGGTCTTTCAAAGTTTTTCTTTGGACATTGGGTGCTTCTTCATCCTTGTACCTGAACATTTTCAGAGGAATGTTATTTTTTGTTTGTTAAGCCACTAACACTAAAGAGCTGCTTCCTAAAGAGCTGTTAGTCGAAAACCTGGCATATCTTCACATGGTGTGCACCGTGTCCTTAAAAAAATTTGAGGAAACTGGACAAGTGGGGAACAAAAGAAGAAGTTGCAAGCCTAAAAAAAATATTTACAGCAGATGACCAGAATTTGAAAATCAAAAAGGAAAAGAGGGAGAAAAGGTTGGAACTGGACTCTAAATCAGTGTTAACAGGTCTTATGGAAGAAAAACACACAATGGAATACTATCAGTCATGGATTGGCCTCGACCCCAACATTACTGAAGCAGTGTGGAATCATCTTGACAGAGAATGAGGGAAAAAAAGGCACCCCTCATTTCTTTATATTTTGCTATGGAAATGGGAAATGGGTGCAGCCATTTATTGAAACATGCAAACATACATGGAAATACAGAATGTGTTTTTGCGACAGCCTGTTAGTAGCAAACTGCTTAAAGATACAATTTAAAATTGGTAGTTTGCTAAGATGTCTGTTATGTGTAGACACAACATGTCTAACTCAAGGTTCATCCTTTAAGTCAGGTGCCTTTTTATGCTTGAATGATTCATAGGTCAGTGTTACATGGCTTAAGAAACAAAAAACATTCCTCTGAAAAGGGTGCTTACCGTATATATCTTCCTCTGCTTAAAAAAAACCCTTTAATCAATAGCTGTGATCAGTATGCATGAATATACCCAGCAAAATAATCAATATAATCCCATGACTATGAAGCCCTCGAGATAGGTAATGACCCCAGATGTGGTTGCTCTTTAGATTGTACTATGGATTTTTATGTTGTAATTTTATGTATTTGTTGTCTGGACTAGATTGTTGTACATTGTCTGACGGTGTGTTAATTTTCTTATTTATTGTTTTGTCTGGCCTGCCAGGGACTACAGATGAAAAGTAGCCTTTTGGCTAACTCTGGCATATTTACATTGATATGTTTATTAATATGCACTGTCCCTTTTAAATAATTAAATTTGAAAATTTAGGGTAAGGGTCAGGGACATCGCTGACATAACCTTAGCCAGCGAGCACGGGTGGTGAAATCAGAAAATTTGAGAAAACAATAAATGTGAAAAGTTGATTATACATACACTTAATGTGTTTTTAAGCAGGTGTATTGAGCAGGTTGATTCTCTTAATTGCTCATAAGGGAAGAGCTGCACTTGTACCTTTTGGTCACTAGATGGACCCATTGCTTTTGTTTAATAACCCCACCTCAAGCAGTGATTTACTGGGTTTAAAATGTTTTACCCAACAAATGAGCTCAAGAGAAAACCCATTTCAATATCTCAGGTGCTGGGGATGTAGATGTGCCGGATGGAATGGAGGTCGATGCTGCTTCTGGATTTATGTCCAGGACTTTGATGGTCCTGAAAGGCAAAACATCGCCAGAGACCAGGCTTTCCACTGAGGATCTGCAGGTAGCCTACTCACGCACCTCTGATCCAGTTGCCTTAAACCATAGCAAATAAAAATACCCCAAATTTGTACTTTTACTTTTATCTATTGTATTGCAAATGTTGCAGAAAATCCAGTCTTTCTGAGAACTACCAGTGAAGTTCATACAACAGATTTAGACAGGCCCGAGCAAATGAGGTGCATTTACATATTGCAGCAATGTGGGGCAACTCTTCTGTCAACAGTCCTACGTCATCATATTCCCACGTCATTCCTTCTGTTGTAAGGCTTATGTCGTAACACAACTCAGTGAGCCTGCTGCAAAATGATCAAAGCAAGCCCATGAAACTGCCAGTCCTGACACACTTAAAGCACACCCCTACTTCATTAGTTCTGATATGATCCCATTTACTTTAAGTAAATTGTAAGCACAAGATTTTGTCAATCATCTTCATTTGCATCCATAAGCCTATGTTTGTATGGCAAGTCAGTGTAAAGCCTCATATGTTACCATTTCCAATATCTGAAATGAAACTCCCTTCTGTGTGTCTTTAGATGGTAGTGGCCAGAGGGGTGGAAGCTATGGAGCAGGTGCTGGGCTGGGACAGAGCGAGGACCTCCGCGCTGCTGCAAGCCTGCAAAGCTGAGCTGACCACACGTCTCCAGCAGATTCAGGCCATGCAATCCATCAAGAGCAACACACAGCAACGCAGCAGTCAGCAGTCGAGCAAGAAGAGCAAGCAGGAGGGCGTAGAAAAGCCAGCCCAAGGCGGCGACTAGGCCGAAGCTCTACCTGAGCAGAGACTGATAAGAATTCACACTACCAGCCTCAGGGTCAGCAGAGTGGGATTTTTGCCCTGTGATACCAATAATAACAAAACTGCTGGAATACATGAATCCTAAAAGTGTTGACACTTTGTAATATTTGCAAACCACTTGAATGCTTTTGCCTCAAGAGGAATCTGGGTGATTTGCACAAGTCATGTTTATCAAAGACATTAACCACTTGGATCTATTTTTTTTTATTGGCTCCTTATTTTGCGTGTCATGCTGTGAGGAAAAACTACAGATAAACATGTTCAAACTTAAAGCCATAGTTCAGTATTTGGGAAAATACTCTTATTTGCTTTCTTGCGTGTGCAGCAACCTCACTAGTTGACTGAGAAGTTACTGCACCTCTAGACCAAAGTCCAAGGTTCACTGTTGTGCATTTAAATAAATTGAGTTTTCTCATCTAACTTGCATCTTTTTTTAATCACAAGCAAGAAAGTAAAAAATAGGTGTTTTTTCCAAAGATGCGGGACTGTTGTTTTAAGGATGCCTGTTACATTTAAAATCAGCATTCCAGTATTTTTTATTTTGCCTTCTGCTGCAGATTAAACACTGCCAAGACTGAAGGCGTGCACTACATTTTATTTTAGATCTTCAGTTTACATATAGGTAAGAATTGGCTAGAGCAGCCTTATTGATGTCCAGCAAAACACATAATTTTGCTTCTGCTGGAAAAATGGCCCATTTCTAAAATGACATTTGGAACTGTTTTAAAGTAAAAAATCTGGAAACCAGGTGAGCCCTGTGCCTCCTAACATGCCCAGGCTTGATATCTCCCTGTTAATACAATTTTTTTTTAGTCATTTTTTTTAGCTACTGGTAGCTTACTAGTAGGAATCTGCATTAAAAGTCAAGCAGTTTTCTAACGAGTATGCCGAAATAGTTGTAAAAACTGTGCACCCTAGTGTGAAATGTCAGTCTGTGATGATTTAAGAAATCTTTACATGGAGGAAAGAAGAGTAGAAATCTGTAGATCACGATGAGTGCAGAAACTGGCAAACCCAGGAATAAATACCAAGTAATTTGTACAACACTGACGGACATGGCAAACATGATCTGAAACATATAGAGATACAAAAATTGGCTAAATATATTTGAAGAGGCTACACAGACAAATTCATTGCTTTAACAATAAAAGTTAGAGGTATGTTACTTCATACAAGCAAGCCTCGCTGACCACTGTGTGCATGACATTGTGACGGAGCTTCACATTTGAGTTACACAGAACCAACATCACTCCATGGCTGCTCTGTTACATATTCTTGTGGAAGGTATGCATGAGTCTAGTGGCTGTGTGATGTAAGAGGGTGTGGACAATGTGTGCAGGTCCATGTGACTCATGCCTGTCATCTCATCTGTGTCTTGAACAATGAACACAAATGATGGATCTGAATTTGCAGAAAGACTTCTTTTTGTGTTGTGGTGAAATTAAAATGTCACTGCCAGCTTGTACTTTCATATTAGATACCCTTTAAGTGCAGCATTCATAAGGAGCTTATAATTACTCAGTATTGTGTCCATGTATGCCAAAAAAAAAAGTTGAGCCATGGCACATCAGCAATAAAAACTGCAGGTTGTAAGAGGCTTTCCACATTTTGTATTTAATTTCTACAGGTAGCTGAGGTAAGTTGTGTATGGCGGTACATATTTATACATGTTAAATGGTGGAAGAGGGATTTTTTTTTTTCATTAAAGGTGCCTTCAGACTTCTCACAGTGCTGTTGTCCCACATTTTTGTGACAGATATTAAAAGCCTTTAGAATTATGTACAATCCGAACTAAAAATACAGTTCTGTATTTTTGAGACCACCTCTGAAGAATCAATAGCTGTGCACTGTAAAGTGACACAGCATTAGTGTAAAACCAGGAGCTCTTCTTTGTGATATTAAATTTGGAAACTCTAAACACCTATTAGTGAAGGTGTATGCATGATCAGAAACATTATTACCAATGACAAAAACAAAAGCAGCAGTTTCTGATATTGAATCTCCTTTATATTTCTTTCTACAGCAACTTAACTGACTTTGTGCACTAGTGTAATAGTGATGGGCATATTAGCTATAAGCCTGCCAGCCTACTGGCAGCTTGCTGCTGCTGGATATTTTTCAACAGCTGGTTAATGGGTTTCATGGTGTGCGTAATTCCTGTGGAATTAGCTCCGACTAGGCTGAACAGTTAGGAGTGAGTGCGAGAGAGCACAGGAGCAGTCAGTTGCTGTCATGTGTCACACCATCTACGTGGATTAGATTATGACTTAACGGCACTCAGGTAAGAACTGCAGGTTTGCTCGGTAAGCACACAGGAGCCCCAAGGACTGTCTGGTATTTCATGCTGTAAACAAGCTTTAATCCCATGTGGGCAGATGGATTTCAGAGCACATGTCCACACAGGACCTGATTTTTCTGTTGGGTTGCAAATAACAAGGTGATCTATGGGTCAGTACATATCTTGCCTTGCTAAGTCGTGGTTGCCTTTAAACTATAAAATATGTGGCAGGAAAAACAGTTCAATCAAAGCTAACAAACTGTGGTTTAAAAAGTCACGTTCACTGAGAAATTGTGCTGACCTAATCCCAAAGAACAAGAAGGGGGAAAAAAAAGGAGCAGATAAAACAATAAAAATAAATCAGCACAAGTATTTTTCTGTCACTCACTGACACAATCAGACATGCACTTTTGAACCATCTGAGGGGCACACAGATAGGGAAAATGCTGTGTGAAAAAAAATGTCAAAAGAGAGGTAATTTCTTTGGACTACATAACCCTATAATGATTGTTTTGATAGATGAAGGGAGCTGGGATGGTTGCGAGCAAGCTGCATAATGTATGAAGGTTAAATGACTAGTACGCGCCGCTTTTTGGACCAGACTTACTGACATCTAGACTTTCTTAAATGATTTTCTTATTTCTTCGATTCCTCAACTAGATTAGAGAATGACTGAAGTCAGTTTGAGAAATCCCCTTTTAATCAAAATGCTTGTCTGACCACATATAGTCTTAGGTTAAAAGTTGGACACAAAGTATTGATCGTAATGAACAAAGATCTTATTTTTAAGTCTTATTTTAATATTATTTCATTTGTCTAAGTAACAAAGAATAGCAAGATCTCATTTAAAATAAAGACAATTAAAATAAGATTCCATCAACTGCAGTGCTGGCAAGCCATCAGTCTGAAGTTAAAGTGAGGGACTCAGCCTTGGTACTGGTGTACTTGATCTTCCATCCCTTGTTTTTTCCACTAGTGTCGGATCTGAACGCAACGTGCACCTCATAACTTCCTGTGTCAATCCGACCTGGTGGCGTCGAGCCACAGAAGGGCCCATACTCCTGTCCAGCTGTTGAAATCTTTTACGGGGGAGCATCAAATAAGAAAAAAGCATGATTCAGGCCTGACTGATTGATGGCTAAATATGCATGAAACCGTATAGCTATACAGTATATCACCCAAGCAGGACAAGTCAGTGGCAAACCACCTCCACAAGCATGAGGAGGAATACATTGCTCATTCATTAGCTTGTGTTTGTTTAGACTTGGGAGTCCCACGACTGACCTTCAACATATCATACGGACAGGGGGCTTCGGGATGTCCTTCTATGTCAAAGGGTTCCAGGAAGTTCAGGATTATTCTGGAGCCCTCTGGCAGACGGATGGTGTGGTTGCACTGGCTCATGGGTGGATAGGGGCTCGGATAACCTGGACTAGTCAGAACCCCCGAAGGCGAGGTCAACACCTGGCTCTGGCACGGCACTGCGAAGAAGACTCACACACTAAAAGTGGTCATTTTGAGGCAGTGATTTAAAGATTTTGTAAAGCTGTACCGACAGCTGCTAGGTTCTGAAGTGCTGGCTATAAAGAGTTTTTGATTAGAACAAAATAATTGTTTCACATCAATTGAAACATTTCCTGGCATCATAAATGATGACATTCATTTAGGTTTTGCCTTTTTGTCCCAGCAAATGTGCAGATGTTGCCTCAGACAAAAACAAATGAGGATTGCAAAGAGGCAGAGTTGCTGTAATTCATATAATTAGTACAATCTGTAGGCAGATAATCATTTTTGCCTATTCATCGCATGATTTGTTTTGTCACCCTTTTTCCTCTGGCAAAGAATAATAATTTAAGGCACATCAGCTGGTAATTGTGATTAATTACCTTGTGTCAGTACATTATTAGTGCTGCACACAGGTATCAATTTTTAATGCCATTTTGAAGTCGCTTTTCCCTTAGGAATCGACAGTAATTAACCTCGCCTTACACCAGCTGGCAGAGATCAACTACTTTGTGCATCAGTATGCTTTTTCAGTCTGAAATTAGTTAGCACAGGCCAGCTATGACAGAATGAAATCCAGTATGGAACACAAGTAAGTGTATGCCCTGTGTGAAATATCAGCAAATTGTTTTTTGAAGACTTTTTTTCCTGCACTGCTAGGGAATAATGAGAGCATTTTGAATGACAAGTGACAACAATTAGATTTAAATACAAGTTTACAACACAGCAATATGATCCAGTTTCCGTGCTCTTTTCCAAAAGTCTGATTATTAGGAACTATTCGTATTTAAATTGTCTTTAAAAAAAGCACCTCAATACCACCACAATGACTTGTACCAACTGAAAGATTAGGCCATTCATGTGTTTACATCATCAATAAATGCAGGGGAATTAAATGTGTTGTTGCCTAATGTCTCAAACAGAGGTCAGTACACAATAATGACACGTGCTTTTCTTCACTGCAAATAGTCTCCGCTGTTTCAGGTTTGTGAGGATCTGAGCATTTAAGAGTGCATTTAGCTCCGGAAACACCTAATACCCTATTTAGAAATCAATATAGTCAGACAATGTATGCCAAGTTCTTAATGCTGCATCTTACTAAACAACCTTTGACCCACTGTGATTGGGCTCAGGTAAACATGGCTCTTGAGCCTTAGTCTATATCATTCTTACCTGTACAGGATCTTCTGTTGTCATGGAGAAGGTATCCTTGTCTGCACGTGCAGTAATAGCCGCCGATGTAATTGTGGCAAAAATGATCACACACTCTCTCCCCTTCTACCTTGGACAGGCACTCATTGATGTCTGTGATAGTGAAGCAATAAATATACATTACATTTTTTCCCCATAAAAGAACATACTTAAAAGCGAGTTTAAGTGTGCTAAAACCCTTAGCCTACTAGGAAGTCTGATGATGATTTGCTTGATTTACATTGCCCAGAAGTGTATATGTTATTATGGCCTTTAAAATCCAGTTTTCTAACTTTGATGCATTTACTGCAGTGGTTCTCAAACTGTGAAGTCCCACTGGTGGGGTATAGAGCCATAGCAGGAGGAGTGTGCACAGCCAAGGGAAAACTATGGAGTGAAGCTCTGTTCTATAGGGAAATAAACACACTCCAATGCTCTCCTGATGCTTCTGATTTTGATTGTTAATAGCTGATAAAAAAAAGAAAAAAAAAGTGGGGGTGTGGTGAGTGAAGATTTTTTTGGCTTCTGAACTGGGGCATAAGGGTAAAAGTTTGAAAACCACTCATTTACTGTTAAAAGTTACACAGAAACTAAATGAATGCTAACTCTAACTCATACAAAAATCTGACTCCCAATTAGCTGAAACTAAACAATGATCACACAAACAGTTTTTTCATAGGCTCTCCAGCAGTCTCTGGGGTGTGCCATTACAGCCAATTAAGATAATAGTTTAGATAGGAAAAGTATTAACTGTACGAAAACACTTTTTTTCGTTAACTTCAGTGTCATCAACAATTAAATCCCAAGAGAAGATAAAAAAGAGGGCCTGTAATGAAAATTATCTGGAAGAAAATCAGCACGTTGTTTGAATGCAAGCACCATAAATAAATAATATTTAGATTATATATTTAAAATTAGGTGCCTTCTAAAATAATTTCTTGATGTGGGGCATTATTCCTGCTGTGTTTTCTAAATATTAAAATGTATTTGCAGTTTGTTGTCTATCTTTATTAATGTGAATTAATTAAAAGATTGCTGTATGCACCTGTGAAGATTGCATTTCAGTAGAAACCTCACTTCTCTTTGTTATGTGTAATTACAGCTGAGAAAAATGTGTCTCCCTTCTGGCAACAAATGTCACTATTTTGCATCACCTTCTGAGGTGTAAAATGCTTGGAAGCCGGTGAATCGTCCCTCGTTAGAGTAGTCACTCCTAAAGACCACTGACATGAGGTTCCGGGCTGACAGGATGATTGTATTCCTTGGGGTGCTTTCATGGCTCCTCTCTTCCTCACCGCAGAACCGCAAGGTTTCATTCCCCTCTGCCAAAACCTGGTTTGACAAGGTCAGAGGCCTTTTAGTGAGCAAGCTACTGATGCCAAGTCAATGCACATAACAGGATCCTGAATTCCTCCTGCATGTACCTGGATGTAGTCATATTCACACTGGTCTGAGGGTTCCATGCTGAAGTGGGTAAAGTAGAGTTTGACCCTGTGGCCATCTGGGACAGTGATGTTCCACACTATGTGCTGGTTGTCAGGGTATGGCTGGGGGAAGTTGGGGGAGGTGAAGCTACCGTATAACCCTGTCATTTCCACACTCAGCGAGACATGGAGGAGAGAAAAAAGAACAAGAACACAGAGGCCACTGGGAAAAATTAGTTGTGATGGCAGCAGTTACAAGGATTATTTTGTACAAATGAATAACTGGCACTCACCTGGTCATGTTAGCTTCTCAGTCCCTAGACAGTGCCTGTTTGGGAATGGTTTGCTTTCACTGATCTGAGGGTAAATGAACTCAGCTGTCCTGCCTGGCTGACATTTAGGTAAACAAAGTGAGACAGACACATGATCAGTTTGTTTTCATTCTCCACCTTCTTCAGTTAGGGTTAAAGAAATCCATCAAATGGATGTATGTCAAAATAATTAACATTCATTCTTATCCAGTTCAAGTCTTTTTCACTTTTCACTTTAACTCATTTCAGGAAAAAAACTAATTTCAGTTAATTTGACAGCACTTTTCATCAGGATTAAAAACACAGCATGAATAGTGTCACATCCTGATGCAACCCCAAGGGGATTTTCAACCTCATTAGGTTATTACAATTATGTATGTTTGCACATGTTTCAATAAATTGCTGCATGTATTTCCCATTTTCCTAGGAAATGATATAAAAAAGTATATATTAAGAAATGATGGGTGGCTCGAGACTTTTGCACAGTATAAAATATATATATATATATATATATATATTTATATATATATATATATATATATATATATATTCAGTGGGGCAAAAAAGTATTTAGTCAGCCACCAATTGTGCAAGTTCTCCCACTTAAAAAGATGAGAGAGGCCTGTAATTTTCATCATAGGTATACCTCAACTATGAGAGACAAAATGAGAAAAAAAAATCCAGAAAATCACATTGTCTGATTTTTAAAGAATTTATTTGCAAATTATGGTGGAAAATAAGTATTTGGTCACCTACAAACAAGCAAGATCT
>VUQS01028583.1:0-25285 GCA_015108495.1 Heterochromis multidens | reverse complement strand
TTTAATCCATCATTGAGATTTTATGAGAAATTTAAATAAAAATATAAAAGATATAAAAATTGTTGTACAACCAGTTATTAGGTTTAGGGGGCAAACACTTTTTCACACCACTGTATAATCAGACATTCAGTATTTGATATTAATGCCTTATTTCTTTTCCATCAGATTCGCAGTAGCTGTAACAAATGGATCAGTCAACCTAACTGAGGGAATCCTGTACATCAGGTCGGTGTAAATCCTTTCAGTTCTGAGAGCTGAGTAAAGAATAAAGAACTTAAACTGAACTAAAAGTGAATTGACAGGCTGCTGTCATCAGGTCCACAACCTTAAAGGAACCTCATAATTCTGCCAGCCTTCAGTAACAGAGCAAAAAGGTGCTGATGATTCTAATTTGTTTGTCTGCTTCTAGTCAGTGTGGCACTTCCAACCTGCAGAGCTGTCTCTTCTCCCAGATCTGCAACATCTGGTGCTTTTTAGGTAACTGAAATAATAATCCCAATTTATAGTAAAAGCGCTTGTTAAATTATTTCCCAAATTAAAGCTGCTGCCATTTGTCAGAGCTGTAGTTTCACTCTGATGCTCTGGAGCTGGGAACATTTGTAATTTTTTGCTCATAATATAGAGAGAAACTTTTCCGTAACCACCACCTCTCTGTGTCTCTCAGCCCTGTGGGTTGTGGTGATCCGTTTCCAGTAGGTCAGAAACTATGGTGACCACAGAAAGGCCAACATTGCCAGTATTGTTTTAGGGTTCATCTCTTCCATAGGAATCTCTTTCACTGGGAACTTCTAGGTAAGACCATAGTATGTTCAACTCTGTTTCATTGTCCACTTTTACCTTTTCAACTTGTTTCACTCTGATAAAGCAGATTTTTAAAAAAATGTATGTATGAAAAATAACACAATAAACACTGTGCTAATTAAACTCTCCACTCCCCTCTGCCTGCCCCATGTAGCGATCAGTCTTAATGGCTTTCTTTCTTGGCCTGGCCTACTTCTGGGTACAGCTATATCTAACTTATTGGGTTCAACCATCTCAGGACTGATGGTGGGTGGGGCCAGCCAGGGCGAATGAGCCGGAGGGGCCCCAGTGGCAATCAGATAAAGGTATCGTAAATAACTACATTGTTGAAAATCACCCTAGCAGCCAGTTTTATATTGATTAACATTTTTGCATTAAAAGAAAAATTATCAAAATTTTTTATATACTAAAAAATGACAGTCGGGAATTATATAAGTGTGTGTTCTTCACTTAATGTTCTCAGCTCTTAATATACAGATCAGTTACTTCGATTACAGGGCTTTGTTCCCTTACAAACCACAAGCTTTACATAAAAACACAGACAAATTTAGTCTATTAACAGTTAGGCATCTACAAATCAAAAATTAAGCCGATCACATGATGTAAAGTAACAGCCACAAGTTTTAAAAATCAATAGTGTCTCACACTGCTTTAGAAGCCTTCTAAGCATGAGAGTAGTCTTTACGCATATTACTGTGTAACACATGTTTAGAACTTTATAACTGACTTTGTACATACCATGAAGAAAGATGTGGTCTGCAGCTGAATCGTGTCTCTGCTGTTTGAAAAAAGGCTGCTTTTTGAAACGTGCTCATATCCAGTGACCGACATTGTCAGAGTACCAGGGAGTGATTGACAACACCCTTTTCCAATAGCAAGCATGGGGCTGGTTGCCAGAAAGTGAATGACAGCACTCTGATCCAATAAGGTTTGGCATTTTCAGATGGACAGTTTTCTGCACCAAGGGGGGCAAATCAGATTTCAAGGGGAGCAGGTGCTACCCTTCTAGACCCACCCCTGATGTTAATATCAAATCCAAGGTAATGTTTTTGCATTTGGTAAGAATATTTGGTTGAGGAGAATTAAATGTATTTTTTTTTTAACATTTTAAGAACATTTTAAGTCATTTTACCTTTTTATCTTGTGCCCAATATAATATGCTACCTGTTTCAAATTTTAATCAATGCTTTCAGCTAACCTTTCCCTACAGTTTAAAGTGTTTATATTACTTAACTTCAAAATATATCTATTACCTTAGGTGTTTCTTATGTTTTTGATGGGGGGTAGGGTTTCTATCGACACTTCCTGTCCAATTTATTAGGTACATCTATTCAACTTCTCGTTAATGTCCAACTGGCCAATCACATGGCTGCAACTTAATGCATTCAGGCACATAGACATGGTCAAGACAACCTGCTGAAGTTCAAACTGAGCGCTAGAATGGGGACGAAAGGTGATTTTAGTGACTTTGAATGTAACTCAAATAACCACTTGTTACAACCAAGAAGAGCATCTCTTAAAGTACAACATGTCAAACCTTGAAGCAGATGGGCTACAGCAGCAGAAGACCACACTGGGTACCACTCCTGTCAGCTATGATCAGGAAACTGAAGCTACAATTCACACAGGCTCACCAAAGATGGACAACAGAGGACTGGAAAAATGCTGCCTGGTCTGATTACTCTTGATTTATGCTGTGACATTCGGATGGTAGCATTTGGTGTAAACATGAAAACATGGATCCATCCTGCCTGGTATCAAAGGTTCAGGCTGCTGGTGGTGTAATGGTCTGAGGAATGTTTCCAGCACCTCGTTGAATCTGTGCCACGAAGAGTTAAGGCAGCCCTGAAGGCAAAAGTAGGTGCAACCCGGTACTAGCAAGGCATGCCTAATAAAGTGGCCGGTGAGTGTTGATACATTTGTTTTAACACTTTATATTTTTGGTTCATTGCGATAAATGGTGTTGACTCATTAGAGATTATTGATATATGCAGTATGTGGTTTCCCATTTCTTTGAACTTTTTTAAATGACATATTTAGCTCATATTGAATATGTGGAAAGCTTGAGTTTTTTCATATCCATTTTAAATCATAGATGATACGGCAACAACGTAGACAGTATATGAGCTGAGAATAAACATGAAACCACTAAAATGCACCCGAGCAGAGTCTGAAAGTGTCACTGAACCAGAAACGCTAGTTTTAGATTTACTATTGAATTTACTCTGATGTGCGTTTCTTTAGCATCGTGCTCCTTAACTGCTCTTTTCTCCTTCAGTGTCCATTCTCCACATTACAGGCTTTTTTTCCGGAGCTGCTGCGTGTGAATGGATTTTGGTCACATCGTTCTTTGGCCTTTTTGTAGCAGAGTTCAGACACATTGACTGTCACCATCTCACTGTACAGAAGCAAGCTTTTAGGGATGACTGCAGCCATGCGTCAATAGAAATGAACGGCTATGTTATAAATGCAATTAGCTAAACACGCATTACTACATCTGTGTATGAGTACATATGGTTCATAATGTTCAGTTGTTGTGTACAGTATTGCTCTTTGTTTTCCATTTTAAAGGTTCAGTACAGCAGATCTGTTTGATGGCTGTCGGCTCTGGCAAAATCTTTTTACGAAAGCTACTTCTACTACCTTCATGAAATGATTCAGGAACCATTCCAAAGTCAGTTACTATATAAGTAACAATTTTTTTTCTATTTATTTATTTTTTACAAGAACTTCAAATAAATAACTTGGATGCAGAGATGTCTTTGTAGCCTTTTTATTTATTATTACCACAATATTAAAAAGCCCGGGGGATGACATACTTTCAAAAATCAGTTACTCTAAAACAGTAGAAATTGCAGTGGTAGCTTTGTCCCATACAGCAATAACCACATTCTAACACATGGTGGCACTGTTTAACTATCTTGATATTTCCAACAACCTCTACATGAGTGCTCTCCTCATATTTAAATCACTTATCAGAATTCATATTTTGTTTTCCTGATAACTTTAATTATCTTTGATTCCCTCTCTTGACACGCCATTGCATATTCTCATTTTCATCTCCATGATGTGAAAGCAACTCACGATTACAGTAAATACCAGGAAAACTCTGGTCTTTTTCTGCAGCATTGTCCACCTTTCAGCTGGATAATACAATAAGGGAAGCTGGACAGAAAAGGAGGTATGGAGGAAATGTTGGGTTATCGAGAGAGAGAGAGAGAGAGAGAGAGAGAGAGAGAGAGAGAGAGAGAAAAAAAAATCTCTTCATATGACGTAATCCATGAGAGAGTACTGTAAGGTGCATTTAAAATGCTTCACTCTTGAATTTTACCTGCACTTTAAACTTCCTCTTTATATTTGTCAGAAACGCCACCGTCCAGCAGGGGTGCTGTTGAGCAATGCTGGCTGATGATCATTTCACTGATGGGAAAATGCACCTCTGGTGCCGTGCCAGCATGTTTTTTTTTCTTTTTTGAAGATGCCTCTAGTTTAGATAGAGGTTTCACGTTCAGTGCAGTTTGTCAGGGCTATTTGCAGTGGGCAAAACAATGAAGCCATGCTGATAGTGGGAGAGGTCCTACTCTTGGCTCCAGTGTGCAAACTCCTTCTCTCATCCAAGTTCTTTATTTATTTTAACATATTATCTCAGGGTCTGTTGGTACCGTCTTGTTTGCGCTTTGTGAACATCAACTTATTTAATTTTGTTTGTATCTTTTATTTATGTTAACAAAAATCACTAGGGGTATGCTTGAGATGGGAATACTGGGCCCCCAGTGTCTTGCTATGTCCTGGCAGCATTCTTTCACATACTCCATGCTGTGTGATGTAACCAGAGGGGGGCTTTGATGAGCGGGCACAGGGAGCAGACGGACAAGCCTGGAATTCTATGGGAATTTTTCAAAGTGCTTTTCATTACCAGTGTTTCTGCTGCAGTCAGCATGCAGAGTTTAAACATTACAGTCTCAGGTCCAGGTCAGATTAGTAAGGTGGTTTACTTTTACTGATGTTACTTCAAAGTGCACATGCCTGCTGAAGGATTTAAAATAAGTTCAACTCATATGCCAGTCTCTGTCTGCAATGTTGAAATGACAAAAATGCCCTTGAGTCCTCATAAAAAGGAATTCAGAAGGAGGTCTTTGGCGCCGAAACAACCTTAACCCTGCTGTTTTCATTAGTGAGTATAAA
This sequence comes from Heterochromis multidens, assembly GCA_015108495.1. Lineage (NCBI taxonomy): Eukaryota > Metazoa > Chordata > Actinopteri > Cichliformes > Cichlidae > Heterochromis > Heterochromis multidens. Next base: position 20,299 of record VUQS01028583.1, on the reverse strand, counting down.
AGGCTCCTGATAAAGTAATAAAAACTCATAAAACCACCAGTACCGACGTGCAAAGACTGGGAGGCCCTTGATGTAAATGTCAGAAAAAGGCCTGGATCACCTATTGTAGTGTGGGAGAACATGATTTGTGAGACGCCTGCCTTGTTGCTTTTGACTTTGAGTCAAAAAGAAGGTAAGAGCGCACATGCTCTCCCCATACTGTAATCTCCCCGAACACCTGCTCATGCCCTAGTCTGTCTTCTCCCGGCAACAGCTTTTGAGCAGAAACAAAAGCAGTGCTTTCCTATCGTGCAACGGAGCAACCGCCTCCAAGTCCGCTATCAGACGTTGGAGCGGCAGCCCTCGGACACTCTGGTTTCTCTGTAACAGTGAGACCCGTCAAACCTTATCATCAACGAGCCAAATCCTGTGCCGTCCACATTGAAAAGGCCTGCTCTATCTGCAAGACAGCAGAATCTGCCAGATGAAGGCTAGGAGAGGACTGGGAGTAATGTGTTGAGGAGAACGGTTGGTGAGAGGAATACAAAAGAGACAGACACAGAAGAGAGATGGGATTGTCCAGAATTGAGAGATCCACAGACAGATACAGAGACCTAGAGACAGGGAAAAGAGTCCCAGAAAGATGGAGTGTGAGTGATAAAGACAGAAAAATAAGAGTGGGCACCAGCAGCCATGATCTCACCCTCTGCTCCACTCTTTGGCACCGTCTTCCAGAAAACTGCCCTTTTGCTAAAAAATGCCAAGTGCACCACATTCCACCAGCCACACAAAGGCCCTCCCTCGTCTCAGCTGCATGGGCACAATCAGACAAGGGATAATTATATAATTAGGCTGGCTGGTGGCAGACAGGGACCCTCAGATGGTGTGTTGGTGTGTCATATTTACGTTATCAGACAATGAGGAGAGTTTGGCCTTATCAGAGGAGGCAGCAACAGAATGTGTGGGGGGCTGCTCCAGCTGCGGCACTTAGGAACAGATTGTCATGATAGAGAATAATAGTGGGTCGATAGAATGACCTTCAATCTGTGGTAGGGCAGGGATCAGGGCATGTGATATGTGACGACGAGGTGGGGACTTTTGGGGGCCCCACCAAGCTCCATTCTCCAGGACTGAAAAATGAGGACAGTGTCGAAGGGCCAAAAATTGCAGTTCCTCGAATGCTTCTGGTCTCTATTGCTCTGTAACTATTTAAAAATTTTTAAGCCCTTAATTTTTTGGATTCTTGAGTGAAAGGTTGATGTTGACCAGTGCTGGGTGTAACAAGAAATCACATTACGTTTGTCTGTAACACTGTAAAATAAAGCACAGATACACAAATTCTTTAATAAGCTGTATGATGGGCAGGCAAGTTCATGCATGAGACAGGACACAGATAGAAGAGGAGTGGAGATATGCACATGACATTGAATTTATTTTGCAAAAGGACAAGAATGTGACAGTCAAGTGCAAAGTGTGTGCAGTGCAAAAACAACTATCCACCTCTCTGCTAATATGACATCAACTCTTTCCAAACATTTGCAAAGGCAACATACTGACCTCTGTGATATGCATTTATCATGCTAAGCCAAAGCGAGAGACCCCCACACTGAGAGCAATGCTAAAGCTAAATGAATGTCAACCTCTATCAAGCAGCCATGACTTTTATTTTTATTTTTGCAACTGATTTTTCCTGGTGACAGCCAGTAAACTCCAGCAACCAACCAGTCGGGAAATACATATTTTTACCTAGCGACTGGAGGTTTTGCCAACTCTTGCCACTTAGAAGCGACCTTGAAATGCCTCTGGGTATGCTTTTTGGACAGTTGAGCATAATCTAAATTTTATTTCAATTGTCACCAGGAAGTAAAACGTACATGTTTAGAATCACTTGTCAGAGCTGGTAAAAAACACTTTGCTCCTGTTTGCTGACTTAGCCCCAAAATAAGGTTTTAAAAAGCGTTTTCCCCCAGAAAGTTACATTTCTACCATCTTTGCTGTCAAAGAAATATTTTATAGCTTTCAGGATTCTTTGAGTAGATCTAAACTGTTATTTTTACTACAAGCCACATTCACCCATTCACACAATGCTTTATTCTATGCCGTTAAGCATTTTCTAACATCCATAACATCTAACCCTCTACTTGATGTATCAAAGGCAATTTGGGTTTCAGTAACTTGCCCAAGAACACTTTGACGTGTGGACTGGAGGAAGAATTGAACCATTGACCTTCTGATTAGTAGATGATCAACTCTACCTGTCTCCCCCATATCTCTCTCTCCTATAATGTCTCTGGTGACATCATAGTGCCCATGTCCATCTTTTATATGCAGTCTATGGGCCACCTAACCACAATATACTGTGAACTAACAGAAGGCAAAAAAAAGATTTGAGAACCAAAACATCTCTCTAAATATAGAAATATATATTTTAACGCATAATTTCTATTTAAAAAAAAAAAATTATTCTGAAAATGTAGCGGTACCCTACTGGTTCTGACTTGTCCTAGTTGGGGAATCACAGCACCAAATGACAGCGACAATTCACAGCAAAACAGATAAGACCACCTCTGCCCTCTAGTCGAGGAAGAATCTTCTCTCCCAGACGAGAATTGAGCCAGTGTCTCTCTCTGCTGGCCACTAGCCAACAAGCTCCCCTTGCAACATGGCCTTGGCTTTGGGTGTGTCTCCAGTTGCACGGGACAGCACAAAATAGACTATTGTTGATCGCACAAGACAGAGAGCCAGGGGAAAGAGGAGGGGCAGTGGTGGTGGTGGGGACTGGAGATGGTGGGAGGAGAAATTAGCTTTTAACAAGGGAGCAAAAAGCACATGGACAATAAAGCGTGACTCCCCTCCCACTTATGTGCATGTGCACTGATGCAGAGCCACTGGACGGTGGACGCTTTATATACACACTCTTTATACACACACTCTTTTGCCTCCTTTCAATTTTTTTTACAGATGCACTTTGTTTGTAGATCAATATGGAGAACCAGATGCTCAAACAGAAGCCATCTGATACGCTGTAAAGACCTTGTAAAAACTGGAGAGCTTGCATGTTAATACTGTACGCTTATTTGTTTTGTTTCATACTGTTCTGCATTCTGTATGACAAATTTGAAGCTTGTTAACTTGGATTCACAGAAAGACTGGAAACAGGGGAAATAAGCATGCCCGGGTGTGTGTACAGATAACCAGCTTAAAGTGATCTCTAATCTAAGAACACCAATTAACTTTTTATTTGTGTCTTATATCTTGTTTCTTTACTCTGTGCAAAACTTGTACAACAACAGCAGATTGTTGTCTTACCTGGGTGATATGTCCTAGAGTATTTCTTGGCAGGGAGCAATAACTTCCTGAACTCCTTGTCTTCCTGGTTGCCTGGATCTCTGAGACAACAAGACATCTGCATCCAGCCTGAATTCTTTTATTTTTTTTAGGTTTTGCAACCTTCGGACTGTAGCCCAACTGATACTGAATTTTTGATGTCAATATTGACGTTTGAGGTTTTTGAAATAAGAAAGTATTAAAATAAAGCACCAGTCTTGGCTGATATTTTTACCTGGCTGAATAATTGGTGAACTTCAGTAAGTGGCTCAAAACATCCTTATGTAGCTGTCAGTGCGCCAAGTGCACATAGAAAGGCCACAGCCAGCTAACAGGTTTGAACCCAGAAGCTTCTTAGAACCTTCTTGCTGTGAGGCAATGGTGCTAACCACTGCACCACTGTGCCACTTATAGTTAATGTCTTGTAAATGTTGCTTATAGGGCGGCACCTGGAAGCTATGTTTCTAATCAACCTTGAGGTCACATAAATATTATATAGATTTCAACTCAGGATTCTTTGAGTGCAATATCTAACTAAACTGTTATTTTTTTTATTTAGTTATTTTAACTACAAGCCACATTCACACACACTTTTATTTTATGCTGTTAAGCATTTTCTAACATCCACAGTCACCCTCTACTTGATGCATCAAGGGCAATTTGGGTTTTAATATTTTTCCCAAGGACACTTCAACATGTGGACTGGAGGAGGAATTGAACTATTGACATTCTGATTAGTAAATGACCAACTCTACCTGTCTTCCAATATTTCTCTCTCCCATAATGTCCCTGGTGACATCATGTATCTATGTCCATATTTTATATACAATCTATGGGGTCCACCAATCACATAATATACTGTGAACTAACAAAGTAAAAAAAAAAAAAGTGGGTGGTGCAGTGGTTAGTACTGTTGCTTCAAAGCAAGAAGGTCCGGGGTTTGGATCCAGTGGCCAGCCGGGTTCTTTCTGTGTGAAGTTTGCATGTTCTCCATGTGTCTGCATGGGTTCTCTTCTGGCACTCTGGCACTCCAAAGGCATGCATGGGGGTAGGTTAATTCTACACTGGCTTTAAGTGTGAATGTTAGCCTGAATGGTTGTCTGTCTCTCTGTGTTGGCCCTACAATAGATTGGCAATCTGTCCAGGGTGTACCCCACCTCTGACTCTATGACAGCTGGGATAGGCTCCAGCCCCCACTGAAATGCTAAATTGGATCAGTAAAGGAAAATGGATGTTGCTGATATAAAATGCACCATGATTTTGCAATAGGGTGTCCTATTTTTCTGTCAAATATAGATATTGTATAATTTAAGAGCAAGTATCTTATTATCGAGTTTAAAATCCAGTCTAGCAACAGCTTGGTCACAGATGCCTGTGTCCTATTAAATAATCATGTTCTGTAAATTTGAATCTAACATTTGGATAACTCTGCATATTAATCCAAAACATTTCAGAGATTCTTGACAATTAAATGCATTTAATTTGTTTATGTATGAGCAGTTTTCAGATTGATTCACATTCTGAGCGCAGTCTGAAAAGAGGTGTGTGAAGCTTAAGCACGTGTGTGGTCCTTTACATTCTGTTTGCATTTAGTTTTGCTGTTACTTTGTTCACTCACAGGCATATATGTGGGGTTGCATTCTGCCTGGCAAACACATATTTAAGAAAAAAAATCATTCCGATGTGAAAAAGCAGATCAAAAACCCGAAAGAATTTCTTTGTCTCATGTAAATACAGGGTTTGTCTAACACATTAGGAAACAGTCATTAGCACAGAGAGGGCTCTGAGTGTCTGTCTCTTCAGTGAGATTACTGCTTTTGAAAAGATGGGGAAAAAAAAAAATCTGAACTTCAGGTAGAAAGTACAGCCTTTTCCAATTACAGACTGTTATCCAGCCTGGAGACCATATGCACATATACAGTAACCTCCCACCTTCCCGCTGCAGAGCTATATTTGACTAGGACTTTCTGGACATGGTGAGAACAGCTAGAAGTAGAAATGACTGTTGTCACTGAGGTTCTCTGTTTTTAATCATGCTGTTTTTAGATGTTGGCAACAATATCTTGAGTTTTGTTTGTCCCCAGAGGTTGGTATTTTGCTTTGGAGCTAAGCATTTTCCAGAGGAAAGAAAAATAATTGGACAGAGGTCATGTTTATTGGCATGGAACGGGAATAGAAAAAAAATCTTTTCATAGCATCTCACATTGAAAATTAGTTTACACAATTAGTGGCTTGTTAGCATTACCAACGAATGGTGCACTATAAGTTGACTTCAATGGAAAGTTAGTCACTTCGTGTGACATATGAGCCACCAGCTTAGGTCACATGCTGATGCTCAGAGTGGCCTGTTGGTCAGTATACATTCCAGCTGAAAAAAAAAAGCCTGACTCAGACGTCATAGGTCACTTGTACATTGTGACATAATCAATAAATCAGCATCAGAAGCCAGAAAAATGAGTAGGAAAGCTAAATTCCCACTCTCCATGCTAACCTTTTGTATGATGCAAGGCAAGCTTGCCAGTACCATTCTCTGCTCTCCAACATCTTTGACCTTTTTGTCTTGTTGGAAGACTTCTGAGAAGGGAGAGGGTATAGCTGGTGTGTCAGGACTGAAAATGCATGCAGGAATTATGTAAGGGCCCTGACATTTTGGGCTGTGACCTGCTTTGGTCCTTCACTAGTTTGAGGATCAGTCAGACATTTCCTCAGACAGACCCAAGAGGTTGGCGCCACTCGTGGGCTGAAATGATGTCTTAATGCAAAGCCTGTTGTGGGCTCATTCTCTGTGATGTGAGACAATATGGGCTTTATCAGCAGCACACAATATGTAATGTGACAAATTGGCATTTCCTCATTACTCAGTCCTGATAGTTCAAGTCCCTCACAGCTAAAAGAAAAGTGTGCTCATTATTACTTCTCTCTAATGTTTGAGCTTTGCTGCTGAATGATGTTTGTGCACAATCTTTAAATTACAAGGCTGTTGTCACATTTATCTGCTGAAGGAAGAAGTGTCTTTGTGCTCACCTTCAATTGGACCTATTATGCTTTTCCTTATTTTATGTCCTATTTATGCTATTACAATTGACTTATACCAAACATGGACAAAGTGTCAAAAGCTCAGGCTTCGACTGCTCTGAACGCTCAGTTTCCAACAGTTTTTTTCTACTCTTGGATCTGTGTAATGTCAGAAGGAAGGAATATCCTTAACATGGTCATTTCAGACACACAGTTCTACTATTAGCGTAAAGGTAGCATTGACCTCAAAATGAGCATCAAATCTCCTGTGTAAGTTGCAGTTTAGAATCATGTGTATAAGAGGAGGATTTTCTGACTGCCTGGAACACATTGCGACCCAATGCAGAAAATTTGGGCTTTTTTGGTGTAGTGGGTTTAGTGTTTAAAATGCAAGAAAATGCATTTGCTAACCTCAAACCTTTGTTTATGTAATTTTATTCTAATCAATAAAGAAATAGCAGAAAACAATTCTTGAACACAATCTTTCGCTTACTAGAAAGTCTGACGACGACGTCTAGGTGACAGTGAAGATGTGACTCAAATGTAATTTTCATTTTGAAACTATTTTTCAACCATGATTAGACGTGAAAAGACCGGCAGCTGATGGTTATTCAGCATCAACATGTTTGCTGGGACTGGTGTGTGTATGTGAAGAAAACATTTTGTGGCTGTCTTTTCACAACCATGTACTAACCAAATTAGTTGATTTAAAAAAAAAAGAGACAGATGCATTAAATTCCTTTATTGCAATAATCTGATCTATATTGTTCATTTTGTGAGAGATTGTCTGACTAAACCTCTATTCCAGGCAGGAACAACATCAACATCCGTCTGTTTGCAGTTCATTGTTTACAGTCATGCTGCAACCATTTTTGACTGGAGAGATAACGTCAGCATTCTAGTTGCACTTAAAAATACATTATACACAGTGCTGGGTTTTAAAAAAAAACACGTCATAAAAATCATTAAAAATTCTCCGAAGGGCCACAACAGCAGAGGTCCAGTTTAATGATTCAAAGTATTGGTATAGCAGACTCAGGTCGGCTACAGCTGCTTGTAACAGGGCACCTGTCATTCCCTAACTCAAATATCCAGGTGGATGAGTAATAAAAAGCCAATAAGTAAATTATTATTAATATCTGGCTCTTCTCCACAGTGTGTCTTTTGTCTGTCTTCCTCCCCTCACCCCCTGGCAGATGGCTGCCCCTGCCTGAGCCTGGTTCTGCCGGAGGTTTCTTCCTGTTAAAAGGGAGTTTTTCCTTCCCACTGTCGCCAAGTGCTTGCTCATAGGGAGTTGTCTGATTGTTAGGGTTTTTCTGTATTATTATAGGGTCTTTACCTTACAATATAAAGCACCTTGAAGCAACTGTTGTTGTGATTTGGTGCCATATAAATAAAATTGAATTGAATTGAATTAAATAAATAAATAACCCACTCAGAGTTGTTATAAGTGGGGGAAACTATCCATAGACAAAACTGTATTTTGTACCAGGATGTAAATATGTTTTTTAATGCTTTATAATTGGGCATTTTAACATAAAAATGTATGGGGACTGATTCCCTTTTTGGAGCCAGCTCGTAGACAGTAAAACAGATGGACGTAGCCACCGTGACATCAGCCACTGGATTCTGAAGTCCTGTTTTAAAGCCTCAAGATGAGTGTTTTCGGCATCGCCATCTTGGTTAAAAAAACAACAAAAAACAGATGTGGCAAAGAGGGGCGGGTGTGACTGAGAAACCTTTGGCTAACAACATCTGACTGACAAGTCATTTGCCAATCAGCACAGGGTTTCATACCACAGCTAATCCTACATTTTGAAACATAGTATGAGCAAGTTTTGTAAAATAGACTTAATGTTTTATTCAATATGACCTGAAATGAGTGACTGAGCCTATAAGCTCAGCAGAAAAGTGATCACAAAGATCAAGTCAGAAAGCCATTTTCCCATTGACTTCTATGAGACCGGAGGTCTTTTTTTCAACCACTGCTATCGCCATCTGGTGACCTTCAGACAGAATGCAGGTTTAAGGCACTTCTGCATTGGCTTAATTTTTCTGACTCAGAAGCTATGTTTTATACTTTCTATAATGTTTTAAACTGTCTATGAGCCTCAAGTGGCAGCTAGAGGAACCGCAGTTTTTGCCACTTCTGGGTTAGCTTCATTTTTAAGCTCCCAAGGTTGGACTTTGTTAACAACAAACTAACAAACCCCATAATTAGCTTATACTGGGCCTTGATGCAGCCCCAGTTCATACTTCCATGACCACATAAGCATATTAGAATATCTCCTCCTGTTGACGTCAACTATACCCGAGAGCAGAAAAAACACAAAAAAACAAGTGTTTTAGGGCAGTCTCAGCTTTTGACTCAGGGGAGTACTAAAACATTTTTGTCTCATTATTTGCAACTTTGACCATGTTTAATATGAGAATCCACTATTTATTTATCTGTATCTGACAGAAAATAAGAAAAGGCCAATAATGTAGGTTCACTCTGAAGTATATTGAGCCTCACATATTGTTTTAAATACCATACAGACTCTCAAAATATTTGTCTAATAGCACATTCAATAAGATGATAGGAGTGGTCACATGTAGACACAAGCAGATGTGTATTAAACTGGCACCTCACCAGAGATCTGAGATGAACCTGGAGTCCAATCCAAGGCTGGACCAGACCATGGGAAACTTGACGTCAAAGAAGTTCAGCCTCCAAAATAAGTAACCTTTTTCCCCTCTCCTCTCCGGTCTGGACTGCATTTTCATATTCCACTGGTATTTCCGGATGGCTCCCACATTTGCAAAATAAAGGCCATCAGAGTAATCATTATAATGTTGAACAATAATAACTGGGGGAACTCAATGAAAGCCTGGAGAGGCTTGTTGACCTTTCAGAGCTAAACTGGTCCTGGCTTCTGTCTGTGCACTGCTGAGCCCATTGTGTTCCCAGACCTTATCATTGTGTTGCAGTTTCCTCTCCATGCTGCGTGTGTGCACGTGTGCATGTGTAAGTGTGTACGTTTACATCTGTGTGTGTGTGTCCAGTCCTGGTGTATGTGCATGTGTGTATCTGTTTAAGTGACCTGAGCTGGCAAACTGCAAAGGTAAAAAGGTTTGAGGGTCGATACCTGCTGTTTCACACTTACTGGACACAGGCATTTTTGCACATTTCCCACATTTGGATTGAAAGTTTACCTGCTAAAAGGACAACTCAGGACTCTGAAGGTGCTTTTTGCTGGATGAGAATTAATTGACAATGACATTATATGCTTAAAAAAATGCATCTGAGTTAAAATTATTATTACTTTTTTTGGCTCAAAACCATAAACTAACACATTTAAGTTGAATAAAAAAATATTAATAATTAAATATGTAGTTAAATATGTTGCAGAAGCAATCAGATGACAGCTTTCGATAAATGAATCTGATTTTTCAGATTATGTTACAGCATGCTTAGCATTTCCTACCCAAATCTAAAACTAACAATAAATCAACTCTTCACCTTATAATTTAATGATTTATATGACTGGCACATGATTTTTGCCTCCTAAACTGAGAGTGACGCTGAGTTTATGGTGTCTGACTCTGTAAACACAGTTATGTTTCCTTAGTGTGAGAAATACAAGAATGTACTCATGCATGCACCCACGCATCTTGGTGAGGTGAACATCAGGAATTTTCTGTCTGTGGCATCACATCTCAGTCAATACTTTTGCTAAATGCCAAAGAATGAAAGAAACTTTTAACAGAGGGGCCCATTCATAAAAGTTAATAGCTGACGATAGTTTAAAGTATTGCAACAACTCAGGAATGAGTGATGGATTTGCCTAAATCCTCATCAGTGGGAGTCTTTAGAAAAGGAGAGATGGAACAAAAAGAAGAGAGAAAGAAAACAAAAAAAAAAATGCCCAACTGAAAGACCCACTGCCCCCACCTCCCTGTCCCCACCTGTTGCTACCTCACCTCCCTCCCTCCTGCCCTCCTTCCCAACACCATTCCCTTCTCCGGGGAATGGTGTAGGAGAAAGACGTCCTGTGATGTCACGGACAGCTCTGTTCTCCCAGACAATACACCCACACCTCCGGGGCTTCCCCGGCCCCAGCAACAGGGGGAGCTGTTATGTCCTGGTGGTATGTGCGCTATGACTCATCGCCTCCTTTCTCCCACGCAGGACACACACGCAGTTGTGTACAGACACACACACACAAACACAAAGTGCATTGGTGCAGTAGATAGACAAAAGCAGGGTCTGCTTGTAGGATGTAAGGGTGGACTGATGGAGATGTTGCCAGGGCAACTGGTATCCCAACACAGCTCTGACCCCGGTAACGCCTGTGGCTTATTGAATCAATGGCAGTATTGATGTACATGGAGAGAGTGAGACATCAAGGAAGAGAAAAGGGAGAGTGATAGTGTTTGTGTGTGTGATTAGTTACTGAGTTGGCACGCTATATATATTGCTGTGTTTACAAGTGTTTGTGTTTTGTTAACAAATAAATGCTGAAACTTAGAAACCGTGTGATTGTGCCAGCCTCCTCTTGAAGACCTGCTGCTACCCAGGATCTTACTTAGCAATTACCACGGATACCATAGTCCATCACTGTAAACTATACCACAATACTGCGAATCTAGTTTAGCCTGCACTTGGTGTACATTATAACTTTTGAATAATGTGAAATTATTATCATGTAATTTGTTTTTTGTGAGACTGCACAATATCAAACAACTTCAGCTGCACATCATGTATGGATCCATTGTCTGATTTTTAAAAACTTTGTTTTTAGCCTTTTTTGGGGGAAATGACATGCAGAAAACAGCCCGGGGTGGTCTCGAATCCATGATGTTGCAGCAAGGACTCTCGCCCTAGGGTTTCTGCTCAGTGAAGTGACCTAGAGTGGCACCCACACTGTCTTATTAAAGGACTTACATGAAATTATATGTAAGATTTGAATTTCCAGTTTCTAAAATTTCACTTACTAAGCAGTCCTTATTTTTAAAAAAATAATCTTTCCTGTCCTCTCTTATATCTTTCTCCAACTCTGAGAGTGAACTTGTCACACACTGCTGCAACTGTAGCTAGCAGAGACGTTTGAAATCAGCTGCCACTTCAAAAAATAAATAAAAAAGCTTCTCTGTTTGTACTTCCTCCCTTCCCCTTCACTCCCCTAGATGCAGAAGTACTGTGACATCGACTTTATTGACATGTGCATGAACACAGCAGCGATGAGAAGGAAGAAAGGATGTGTGCAGGTGGGACCATGTGGTAACTTAGCTGTGTCCTCCATTGGCTGGGAGTTGTGCCATGCTGCAGCACATCCATCTATACATCCTGAAGTTCAGACTGGTTTTTGCAGCTCCCATGACGTGGTGGAGTGATCCACCACTAAGAGTCATATCATGTATGAGAACTTATGTGAATTTCAGGACACACAGGTCACTGACACTTCAAATGGATAATGGGGCACTGGGTTCCTCCCGGGGTTACATCTGTCTCACTGCAGCACATGAAAAATTAATTTGCGTGACATCATTTTGTATTAAACTGTCGATTAGATTGAATTGCTCATTAACTGAACACTGTTCAGGATCAGTGCACCCCACTTTAACCTGACATATCACTGCATTAATCCCCTCTAGAGAGTATTTTACAGTTGCCTCATTAAGCTTCCAGCAGACAGAAATGAATATTTATTCAGATTTTTGCTGATATTTACTTTTACCTCTGGTTTGGGCTTTTGGGTTTAAATAGCCTACTGTGCTAACAGGTTAGGCTTTTGGGCAGAAAGTGTATAAACAGTGTCGTGGTCATTACTTGAAAAAAGTCATGTATTACACATTGCTACTTTTCTAAAAAGTAATGCAGTACGTTAAGTAATGCAGATGCTTGCAAAGAGCTGATGTTGTGTGCTAATTTCCTCCTTCCTGTACCAAAATCAGTTGATTGTAGCACAAGTGTGCATTAAAAAAGAAAAAGGCATGTTTAATGATTTTTTTCATTCTACCCGCCCGTCAGGCAGATAACTGAAGAACCTTTGTAATGCAAGTAACGACATAATTGTAACTGTAATGTGATTACTGAATTTAGTACAATAATGCGTTACATTCTGCATTACTGAAAAATGTAATGTGATTACAGTAATGCGTTACACTCAACACTGTGTATAAAGTAGTAGTATCAGTGCTTTTTTTTTGAAGGCAGTAGTTGGGTTCTAATTCTCTGTGGATTCACCTCTGCAAGTAAACCCTCTCACATGAAAAAGAGAAATTCAATTCTTTTTAATCAAAACATTTTGACTGATGCACAAGGCAGTGATTGTATGTAGAGTAGAATCAAAGTTAACCTATGTAATATTTAAACTATAGCCCCATCCGTATGGTTGGTAGTTGGTATTCAGTAAAAAAAAAATAGAGCTGCTACTATAAAATTATGACTGGCTCATGTGTGATTATTCATAATATTACACATAATGGCACACACTAAAAATCAATTATTTATGAGACCTAAAACAATAAGAAATTTTTTGTGCTGTTGGTTAATGCAGTTGAATCTTGGCCATACATTACAACATCCTGCCACTGGTTAAGGATAAAGCTGTTCCATAGTGTAGTACACTGCCAAGATCTATAGCTGATCTGGTGATGCTGGGGCTGATAAGAGTATCTACAACAAACTAACTCTGGCCATCAAAGCTATCCTACTATTGTTCCCCCACGCAGAGGAAGCAAGGTTTGTTGTGTTATTGTTGGATGAGGGAAAAAGAGTGAGAGAGAGCTGAAATAAGGCAGCATGTGTGTATGTGCGTGTGCGTGAGTGTTTGACGTACTATGTGTGTTTGCATTAACGTGTATCTTGTGTTTGTGTCTGTTTTTGTGAAGGTGTGATTTATTCCCGTGCATGGATTTAATTGTGTACATGGGATCCTGTCTGCGCCTTAACATGAGAAAAGCATGTTGAAGTTGCGTGTATTGATCAGTGTGTTGTGTATTGAAGCCAAGGGGAAGCCACCAGCGTGAGTGTACCTGAGTCAGAGCGGAAGAGGGGCTTAAACGGCTCTCTGCTCAGCGGAATGTGGAGCTGTGCAGGAAAACACCTGGGAGCAGAGGGAGAACAAACAAACCCAGAGGAGGGAAGAGGAAGAAGAGGCTGAGGAGAGGCAGGATGATGAGGGAAATTAAACAGAGTGAGTGAGAGAAGCAGAGCAGCTGCCATTTAAGCCATGTGGAGTCCAGGAAGAAGGCTGGGGAAGAAAGTTCCGGTTTCAAAGTCAGTGTAGCATCATTGTGATTGAGTAGAATAAGTGGCTTTCATAAATGCTCTTGGATATTATTATATTGTTCTCTGTTTCCAAGTTGAGAGTGTGTGAGAAAGTATCTGTGAGAAAGACTTTGTGCTAATCTTAGAAACTAAAGAGTAGATGAAGAAAGCTATAACTAGGTTACTGTATTGCTTTAAAATGTATGAGGATAGTGCTGGAGCTTGCTCAGTCCACTCAGCTTGTATGCAGTTCAAAAATATTCCCTGGGAACTCCATCAAGTACTGCTTTTCACCTCAGTACAGAATTTAGCTACATCTTTATCATTTTTCCCTCAAATTCATAAAAATTTAAATTTTAACTTAAATTTAAATAAAAATGTAAATAAATTCCTTAAAACTACTAATTTCTATCTTGGCAACTGTGTAGGGAGTCACATATGTTCAACACACAGGCATTGGTTTCCATCATAGACTGTTTTTCAAAAATGGACTCCTGCATTCTTTCTAATGACCAGCAGGAATTGCTTCCTCTGATTTCACAAAGAGTTGCTCAGTCTATGATAAAACGGCCCTAGTGCTCACTTGATCTGTAACTTCAGGAAATTATCTTTGTATGAATTTACGGCCTCAAATGCTAGTTTTAAAACTTCTTTAACTCAATATAATGTTCATTTTGTAAATTATGCCACAACGTGAGGAAAACAGTTGATTAAAAAAGGATATGTTATAGGACATAGCTACCTTGTGATTGACAAGTCCATATGGGTGTGCATCGTCCTCGGGTTCTCAGTCAACTTCATAACTTATTAGTATGAATTATGTCTAGTTTACATACAATAGCAACTGCTAAAATACTCAATTTGAAGCTCCAGAGCAGGAGTTAAACTGTGGGTGACATCATGGTGTCTACTCAACATTTTGTACACAGTCTATGGTGTCTACATTCTTGTTTTTTAGCCATCATACTAATTTGATTCAACAGGAATAAGATTAGGAGAAAACAGAAAGTTACAGACTTCTGTTATTGCACAAGCTCTGAGGCACAGAGGACTTCAGCTGTGTAAACCAAGACAGATCTCTGTGAAAACACAGGCTTGTCACAGGAGGCAAACCTTGTTTGACTTTGAAGCTCAAGACAAAATGGAATAGTAACAACAAATAGACCGATTATCACAAAGTACACACTCTGTCTGGTCCTTCCTACAAAAAAAAGGGGTTGTATACAGAGGGACAGGTCGGTTGTTGTTGTCCAGACATCACATCCTTGACACAGTTCCCTGACTGCCGTGCAGCTGAACTGGGCCACTCCAGAGTTTCTTCCCACTCTGCCTCTGCAGATGGCATTGTTTTCAGACACAATTTTCATTGTATCTGGAGTAGGAGGGAATGGAAATTGCTGCTACAGCAGACGCCAAACAGTTTTGTCCTCAACAACCCTCATCGGCAGTTGAGTGTGAGTCGCACATTTTCTTGCATGCGCGCGCCTCCTCCTTCCCTCTTCCCCTCCCCCCTTCCACTCCTGTCTTCTGGGAGGTAAAGCCTGGATTTCCCCGTTTCCACTCTCTCTAGGTCTTTAACAACTAACGCCTCACTCTCACCCTCTCATTTAGCACCATTCCTCTCATTTCCTCTCCTCTCCTGTTAAACCATTAGGCCTTTTTTATTTAACAAGCTTCCTCCCCTTCTTTTCCTCTATGCCTACCTGCACCTTGATCACTGAACCTCTCCTCATCACAACTTATTTCTCACTCACTCTTGGCTTACCCTGAATACCTTTTTTTGAGTCACTTCAGCCACTTAATAGGAACTATCAACACTGTTTGCTCATTTCTTTCTCGTCACTTCCCCTGTCATCCCCATATCCGAATTTGTTAAGTAGTAACCTTTTTAATGTAATAAGCAGGTACTGCAGAGATATTTAGGGCATTTTCAGATGAGGTTTGGTATTTGCTGAGTGCTCCCACTGCACTAATTCTGTGCCGTCTGGACCTGCCTGATTGTTCGCTTTGATTACAGGTTCCTCAGCTAAACCTCCTACCTCGTAGTGAGATACAGAAGGACAGAATGCAACATGTGCATGTTTGTTATAAAGTGTGTGGAACAGATGCATTCATGGATTTGAGGCGTGCGTGTCTACGTATGTGTGTGCATGTGCTGCTGGTGGCTGCTTCACCCAAGCATTCAATGTTTATGCAGTACAGTATACGTGTGTCTGTGAATGCAGGTGTGCACATTCTTTCTTTATAATAAGCCCTCCAAGAATCTGTGTAGAGAGTCTGACATCTGTGTAGCCTAATTTATGGGACTCTAAGGATTTTCAACTTTCGATGTGCAGCTGCATGGCAAAGCAACAAAGGGGAAGCGCTACCAAATTACAAAGGTGTCAAGTGTGGGTGTATCACATTAGTGATTTGCCTCCACCTGACCTTGTATTTCATATCTTTTCCAGTGGGTCTTTAGAGTTTTTAGTTTCCTCTTTAATAGACCTGAGAGTCATGCGGTGCACTGAGGTGCTTATACTGTTGGTGATTTACTGATTAAGAGGCCTCTGTGCAAACTTTTCAATGCTTAAATGGTGAAAAGAATTCCCTTTCTCCTCCTTGACCCTCCCACTGAGTTACAGCAGATAATGCTAAGTGAGTTTTTCATTTAATAGAGGCGTTTTATAAAAATTTTTTTATAATTTAAAAAAAAATCCCATTATAAATACAGCTTTATATTTATCCATCTGAGAAGTGTAATTGCATGTATAAGACAGATCAGTTTACCACCTAGCATTGTGACAAATGCTGAAGCAGAGAAGGACAGATTCTTTATTTTCGAACTTTGCGTTTTTCCAACTACTACTGCTACTTTTGCTGTTCGATGACATATTGATTTAAATGAACTTCCTGTTGACTTACCCAAACATTAACTAAATAATACTAGTCTTACCTGAAACTTTTCCCTAAAATTACTCTGAAACTAACCATACCCTAACCTTAAACCAAATCTTTGTTCCAAACACACACACACACACACACACACACACACACACACACACACACACACACACACACACACACACACATTATGATTTCTCAAAGGAAAAGCAGATGATGGACCGTGAAACACTCAGTACAACATCATCAGGAAGCAACCTTGTAAACAGGAATGAGTGGGAGGAGGCTCAGCATGTTCAATGCAATAAAATGCAGAGAGTTCATGGATTCATTTTTAGACCAACTGCTACAAGTACACCTGTATTCCTGCCCTCTTCCTTTCTACTTCCCTTTCTATTTCTGTTGGGTGGACAATCTCTGCCATTTTCTTGACCTTGTATATGAGACTGCTCAGGTCTCATATCCTGGTCAGGTTTTTTTGTTTCTGTTGTGACAGTAATTTAAGACAGTATACCATAACCTAAACTCAAATTATATACTAAACGAAAATACTACCAAGACATAGTATACAGTTTACTGATAAATGTAAACATGCTGATAGTTGGTTTAATATTACATCACTGACACTGTAGTTATTACCACCTGAGTTGTAAAAAACCATCAGCCTTGTAGTTATAAATCTGAATACTTGGGGAAACTTTGACAGTGATGGCATTTCTCATTTGGTGAAAAGAACCACAAAATTTCACATATAAACACATATAAACCAATCCAGCTACATCTTTTGGCTTGCTTGTACATGACACAAAAGTGGATATCATTGGCTACCCAAATTATGTGACTAAGGCTAGAGAGGCTAACCCATAGCTGAACACGTGTGAATAATGTATGAACACAATATAGAACAAGAAAAAATTTAGGCTGGTGGAGATGTCATTAGTTTTGCTGATATTTGGCTATATAGACATAGCTGAAAACATCAGTGCATAGTGCATATATGCCCATTCATGCAGAGAAAACCAATTTCAAAATGTGACTTGTTTTGTTTTGAGAAACATTGCTTTTACAAACATATTTTTATCCATATACAGTGCCAGGAAAAAAAGTATTTGCCTGTTCTTGATTTGCTGTTTTTTTTTTTTTTTGCATATTTTTCACACTTAAATGTTTCAGATCATCAAACAAATTTGAATATTAGATAAAGAAAACCAGAGTAAATACAAAATGTAGTTTCTAAATGATGGTTTCATTTATTAAGGGAAAAAAGTTATCAAAACCTACCTGGCCCTGTGTGAAAAAGTAATTGTCCCCTAAACCTAACAACTGGTTGTGCCACCCTTGGCAGTAAGAACTGCAGTCAGGCATTTGTAATAACTGGCAATGAGTCTTTCACATCGGTGTGAAGGAATTTTGGCCCACTCTTCTTTGCAGAATTGTTTTATTTCAGCCACATTGGAGAGTTTTACAGCATGAACGGCCCAGATTTAAGTCCAGACTTTGACTAGGCCCATCCAAAACCTTCATTTTGGTTTCATTTGGTTTTTTTTAGCCATTCAGAGGTTGACTTGCTGGTGTGTTTCAGATCATTGTCCTGCTGCATAACCCAAGTGACATTGAACTTCAGGGCATGAACTGATGACCAGAGATTCTCCTTCAGGATTTTCTGGCAGAGAGCAGAATTCATTGTTCCATCAATTAGAGCAAGTTGTCCAGGTCCTGAAGCAGGAAAGCAGCCCCAGACCATCACACTACCACCACCATGCTGGACTGTTGATGATGATTTTCTTTGTATGAAACCCTGTGTTAGTTTTATGTCAGATGTAAGGGGACTGAAAGCTTCCAAAAAGTTCAACTTTTGTCTCGTCAGTCACTCACCTGGGTGTGGCTAGTGAAATTTAACTCAGCTTTCCAAAAAATGTGGTTAATTACAGTTAATTCATTATTTAACAAGAGGGGCAATTACTTTTCTTATGCTTGGATAGCGTTTTTTCCTTAATAAATGAAATCATCATTTAAAAACTGCATTTTGTGCTCAGGTTATCTTTGACTAATATTAAAATTTGTTTGATAATCTGAAACATTTAAGTATGTTATAGAGCAGTTTACAGTACATACAGTACAGTAGGCCTACGTGGTTTTCATTAGAGTTGTTTCAGTACTGTCCCCTGTGAACCAGGATAGGGAGGAGGACCTGGCAGAGGAAAGCTGCTGTATACAGCCTCTTGGAGCTGAACAAAACCAGGCATTCCTCATAGAGGTGTTTATACTCTGTAGCACGGTGTGGTCCATCCTCACTGTATCTTTTACTATCTTCGAACTATCATCATCAGCAGAATGCTCATCCAAAAGAAATAAAACAAAATTTTAAAGGGAATGTTGACACATTGTGAATAGTTTGGTTTGGCTCTAGAAAATACGCCCCACTTTGGCAAAGATTTCTATAAATAATAAGTTGCTAACACTGAGAAAATGTGTTTCTTTTGATCAGTGACAGTTTGTCTACACCAATTTAGTTGAATCTACCTAAAAACTTGTCACTGGAGATCAGAAACATTTTATGCCCTTTGTTCTAATGTGAAATTACATGACATACTATAGGTTATATTCTGATCAGCCAAGCCAGAAACATGTCCCGACTAATGCTAAAATTTTGGCTCAGTTTGACAATGAGTGACGTCTGTAGCAGGCTACATGTTGATACTGTCTGAGTGAGTTTTGTTCTAAAAGGAAATTAATGCAAAACTTTTCAGATCATTTTTGGCACAGTTATGTCGGGAAAAAAAAAAAACCTTAAACCTGACCTCAGCTTGTGATTAAAGTCAAAGATGCCACCTAAAACTGTACATATCAGCTGTAGATATAGAATTATGTGCTTGTAAATTGTCCTCACTTGCAACAGCAGGGTTTCAAACATCAGAAGTATTGATGTTGGCTCTGGTCCAGAGGAACTCTGAACCTTTGGAAGCCAAAAAATGGCTGACTTTGTCTTTTCTCTTAAAGATAAAGCATGCCTTTAGGTCTCCTGAGCTTTCTCCTCTCTTAAACATGCACCCCAACTGAAGTTATTTCATTAGCAATTTTGTAAAACTTTTAATCTTGCCAGTTTGCATATCTCCATGTCTCTTTCTCTCTCTCCATGTATTTCCTTTTTTAATATCTGCTTTATTTCCTGTGCTTGTCTCAGTGGAGTGCATTCCAACAATTCTTCACTGTCAGTCACTCTCTCTCCCATCCAGACCCATTCGTTAGCTGCCGTTGACAGATCTTTGCTGAGACACGAAGGTCCTTTGAGCTGCCATCTTTCTGCCAAACTGGTCACAGCCACATTCGGGTCATTCCTTTGAGGTTGATATAGCAAAATAAAAACAAAAGAAAGAAAGAGCGATATGTTTCTCTCGTGCTTATGTCTTTGGTTAAAACACAGGTCCCTGCACTTCGTTCCACCTAGCCTTGTTCCATCTTTTAATCTCTTGCAGCCACATTCCTGCTTCTGGGATTTGGGAAACTCGAGAGCTGGGGTGAGCGGTCATACTTGACTTCCCATTAGTCCATTCAGTCTATATGATCCTGCAGTATTTCAGAGACATGCGCTGGAGAGAGTATATCCCCACGACTAATTGAGGGTCAGTTGTCTCCCCTCTTGTCTGTGATGCATGTGACAGCAGCCAAAAACACACATCTGCACACACACACACCACACACACACACACAAGCCTACACCATTGTACAACACAAATAGACAAGACTCATGTTTTTCATCTTGAAAAGCTGACCGGGGGAAGTGTGTGTGTGTGTGTGTGTGTGTGTGTGTGTGTGTGTGTGTGTGTGTGTGTGTGTGTG
>VUQS01028579.1:5963-17831 GCA_015108495.1 Heterochromis multidens | reverse complement strand
AAAAAGGGGGGGGGGAAAAAAAAAAAATTTTTTGGGGGGGTAAAAAAAGAATTTTTTTTTTTTTTTTTTTTTTTTTTTTTTTTTTTTTTTAAGAGAGAATATCTTCTCTGGCTTCTATAACTACATAATGCAGGGAGTGTGTGTGTGAGGGCCTCATCCTCCTCTTCCTCCTGGGTGCTGAGTAAGACTCACAGGCAGGAAGTGAGTGTCTTTTGGGGAATGTGCTGCAGGCTTTCTCTTGTTCTCCCCCTTTATTGCTCCCTCTTGAGTATTTAAACAGTGCTCTGTTGTTGCAGCTTCCATCAGATCCACCGTAGAGTTGTTGGACTTTCCTGAGTCTTTATCTTGTACTGCAACACAATCCTCACTTTAACCTTCTAACCCAACCAAACGCAGGCAAATCGCACATCAGAAACTTTATAGTTCAGCAGCACGATTAATATAAAATAATAAATGGACTGTGATCATATAGCGTGTTTTAACATTAGCTGTTTGCAACGCTTTGCCTCATTCACTCATCCACACACCTGCTGTCGGGAGCAACTTCAATCCAGCATCTTGCTAAGGGCACTTCAAGATGTGAAGGAGCCAGGGACTGCCAGCGATGTAAAACCATAATATTTGACGACTCTAAAGTGAAAGTAAAGATGGAGAAGCAGGAAAGTTAGAGAGAAACCTTACACAGACTACCTTCTGGACAATTTTCAGTCATGAGTGGAAAATATGTGCAGGGCCAGCACGAGAGAGGGAAAATCCCATATGTCTAAATGTAAAAATCCTTTTTTCCCTCTGATGAGTTGGTCATCTGTTACTCAGAGATATTGTGATCTTTAAAACAGATTTTGAATGTATTCCATGCAAAACATGTTATAATTGTAAATGTGCCAGCGGAATAGATGTATTCTCTTCTGCGTGGAATCGGTTTTGCCTTATTAGACTTGAAACTGAGTTCAGTCTGATTGAAGTTTGACTTATGAGAGAGTTGAAATCTCCAGTGATCACTTGAAGGAAGGACTGGGATTACCCTTTTGGTATATAAATACTTTTTATCTACTGTCACTTGGCACAATTACAGATAATGGAGACAGATGGATGCTGCGTAGTTTCCCGACAACAATTTATTAGAAAATAAAGTGGTGTAATGATCATTTTCAACTAGAGAAATTGTAAAGTAAGCTTACAAGTTATGCTACGTTGAGCAGTTTATACTTAATAAACATTTTCATGTGTTTTCTTCTTTACGTTTACTAAGAAGTTGGAAAATTTTTAGGCTATAAATGGCAAGATTGTAAAGAGTGACCAACAAGACTTCATGAGTCTAAAATTGTAAATCACCAATTATGGAGATGAGTGTACAGGCGATACTGTATGCTTCATGAGAGAAAATACACCACTTAAGGTTACACAATATAAACTGAGTTATATTGTGCAGCCCAAAGTGTCTGACTTGATAAATAAAGGAGACCTACACTGAAAGAATCTGTGTATATTACATTTTAGAACACTGTAATCATTTATTAAAGATGTAGTCAAACACATATCAGCAAATACAGTTTGCAGTTTAAATGATTAAGTTCATTTGACTGCTGTTTTTACTCTTCACTGGGGATAGCCTGGTTGCCTTTTACCACCTTTCCCCTCTGCCTGCGTTTTCTTCTCGTTTTTGCAGATTTTACTGAAACATGCTGATACAATTAAACAATTCTATTCGACTTTGCTTACACGTTGAATTCCTTCATCCTGGGCATGATGAGGCTTTCAGGAGCTGTAATATAATTGAGCTTCAGTCGGCAGAAAAACCTGTAATTCATTACTCAAGAAAATAAAACCAGGAGTCTTATTTCAACAGTCCGAGTGGAGCTGGAGTGCTGTGACCCAATTCTATGCTCCTGGAACTGTAAATGGGCTGAAATGAATACCTGTTTTTCTTCGTCCCTCAAACCTCTTTTTCTTCAACCCTTTTCAAAGTGCAGATTTACATTCTGTCTGGTTTGCGGTTGCTATTTTAGAAATGTTTCTTGTGGGGCACCCCTGACTTATCCTGCGCTTGTGTGCACTCACCACGCTCACATAAATGGGCGCGTGCACACATACACACACACCAATGCATGCGCACCACCCAGCCCTTAACCACTCCCCCAAGAGCTTTCATTGTTTATCTATGGAGAACCTTGGGTTTTGGCTTGTTGTTCTCTCTCCTCATTCAACATCCAGTACAATCTGCCTTTTCTCCACTTGCCTTGATTGGGGAAAAAGACTTTTTTTATAAGAGCACCTTTTCGATCTGGTCTTTGCCATTGCCAGAATAATCATTGCACGAACAAAAGAGAATAGCTGGGGGAAAAACAACTGCAATCTTTTTATGTTTGCCAATGCCAAGGATTTTATTATTTTAAAAAATGAATTATACTGTTTTTCTTAGACCTGTTTAATAATGCACACACTATTCTGATCACATCAGTGTAGATAAAACAGAGAATCTGAGAAGAATTGTTGCATGTAGGCATCTAAAAATTTGTCATGTCTTTACATGTAAATATGTGCTGTTCTGTGGCTGAAATGCTGATGAATAAGAAATGTCAGTGATTTCTTAACAGTTCAATGGTAATGTTTACAGAGCAACTCCTAGCCTGTTAAATGAGACTGACTCCCTATGCTCCATGGGGGATCTAACACAGGAGATACCAGGCACCAGGAATGTACAGCATTGTGTAATCACTTGGCAGTATTCACACATGGGAGAGCATAACCCAGACATGTTATCGACAACAGCTTGATGCTGGACTGGATGACCTAACTGCCGGGATGCTTGTATGTAAATCTTGCTGTTAATGAGGTAGAAATACACTAGGTGATTTATGGACATGATTTTAAAAAAGCAGCTTTAAAGGGCTGTTCTGAAATATTTCAACGCTGTCCATCCTTGTGACCTTGGGGTCAGTGAGTGTAGTTTCTCCGACAGGCTTTTATCTTTCTGCCGGACAGCGACATCTGGCACTTAGCGCGTGTATTTGATAGCATAGTTGCTTGGCAACCCAGCAAGAGTTGAGCTGTTTTGAGAGACTGAGAGTGACTTCTGCTCACCATAGAAATATAACAGGTGCTCAGTTTTGTGGATATTGACTGTTTTTTTTTTTTTGTTTGTTTGTTTGTTTTTTCAAAGCTAGAAAAGTAACAGTGGTATCAAAGCATCAAGCTAGACTTCCTGATATTTCAGTAATGGCTGATTTGGTGGCACCTATGGCTGCCAGTGGAAACAACAAAGGAACTTGAAATGATTACAATGCTGAACATTATGACTCATTAGGATTGAGTCATGAGCATTAGCAATCCTGAACCCAAATCAAAAGAAATCTATCAATGTTGATTATTTTGTTTAAAGCTTTGTTAATGTTTGGACTGTAGATGACAGAGCATGAAATCTCAATTGACATCAGTTTTCAAAGGCCACTTCCCAAGTAATCTCTAAACAGATATCTGCACAAAAATGTGTAAAATTTGTACACAAGGGACAAGAGTTTGGGCACTGGAAACATTGTGGTTTCTGTTAGTAGTCCACATAGCATCATGTTTGAGCAGGTTTTGGTTGTATGCAGGTAAACTGTGTGCGGAGCAAAAGAGAGAACAATTTTCTCATCTAATCTGCTTTTGTAAGCAATGACCTATAACAGAAGAGTAAGTCTTGAACCGGATATCTGATAGACTATCTTGGCTACACCAGAATACTGGTTGTTGTCCCCAGCGGTGAAATTGGCAGACTATTGCAGATGGGTTCCCATATTGCTTTCCAAGTAGCCATTACAAATGAGAAGTGTTTATACACCACTCTGGATTTAAAAATTAGTTATTATTAATCTCTGGCTCTCTTCCACAGTGTATCTCTTGCCCTGTCTTCCTCCCCCCACCCCCAGCCGGTCGCAGCAGATGGCTGCCCCTCCCTCAGCCTGGTTCTGCTGGAGGTTTCTTCCTGTTAAAAGGGAGTTTTTCCTTCCCATTGTCACTAAGTGCTTGCTCATAGGGGATCGTCTGATTGTTGGGGTTTTCTCTGTATTATTTTAGGGTCTTTACCTACAATATAAAGCGCCTTGAGGCGATTGTTGTGATTTGGCGCTATATAAATAAAAGTGAATTGAATTGAATTAGAAGTGAATTTTAAGAAGCATCTGTTAGTTTAACAATTATTCTCACATGATCAGTAAATCAGAACAGATTAATTCAAAAGCAGGATTGTAGTAGGAAGCAAAATTGTTTCCAACTAAACAGATTTAATCTTCTTTTATTTATTATTTATTTATTTATTTTTACAAATGTCCATGTTGAAAGCTTAGAATGCTTCTCTGTCAGTTTAGATAAGCTCACATAAAACAAAATACTTGGCTCTGCTGTAGTTTTATAGTTTCCTAATCTGTTGTTGCCTTCGTGAAACAGCTGAAATGAGTCTCAGGTCCTATGTAGATGCCATGTTGCCAAATATATTCCAGAGCAGTTCACAGGGAGACTCAAGTGTTGGGTTTTGTCTGTTTTCATTTAAATCTCTCAACCTTTTACTGCCAGGTACTTGTCAGCTGCATGATGATACACTTTATTTGTGAAATTGTCACAATCTTGATTCATGAGTCGTGTCCCTCAACATGACTTTTCATCAGTCCAGTCTCATCTGTACTGATTTGATTCTGTGTACATGAAATTAATATTTTGCACTTTAAAAAGGCAAAAAGAAACCATCTGGGGGCTAAAAGGGTTTGTGGTAAATCGAATCGTGTCATTACTTATGGCAAAGACCCAAGATCGACTCATACACATCACAGATTTTCACATATCATTTGTATTTTTTTAAATATGTTATATTTAAAATGTCACCTGGTTAAGTTTAAGCATTAACAATGATTAGGTTAGACATTAGGTTTAGACATTAAGAACAACTTGATCAGGTTTATGCATTAAAAGTGCATAGGTTAGGTTTAGGTATTAGCAATGACTTCAGTGACTTGGTTAGGTAGGGCTGGGCAATTAAAATTATTATTGTAAAATGACTTTCCTCGATGGCAATATGAGACATGGTCATTATAAAGTCGAAATTCGTGCTGCAGTGCACACCAGTACGTTAGGAGTGACACAACAGATGCAGCCTGAGGCTCAAACGACAAGAGCATTGTTGAAAAGAAGGGTCTGAGGAATTTGGTAATATGGAGATATTTTGGCTATTTATAGTCCAATAAAGAAGCAGAGCAGCGTGCACTGCAGATTGTGTTGAAAGCATGTTCCCATGGCAGGCAATGCCATGACAAGACATGATGTCAGTGACCACAATTGAAAATGTTGAATTTAAATGGCTGACCCTCGTTACCAACTCCTTGGCCATAAACATTTCTGTGTAAAGAGGCAGCTGAACTCACATGGGAGTGAAAAGGAACCTTTAAGTGTGACAGAAATGGTGATTTGATTTATATCATGATAGAAATTTATATCAATATTGACTGATATCAAGAATTTTTTTTCATAAGATTTTTTTTTTCCATATCGCCCATCCCTAAGGTTAGGTTTAAGTACTATACTACAAGGCTGGGTTAGGAAAATATCACGGTTTGGGCTAAAATACAATTGTCATTTTGTTTACAGCTTTGTTTTCTTGGTTGCCATGGTGACACTTCCCTTTCTCTGAGCAAAACAGGTGTCTGATGCAAAATATATCTCCTAGTGAAATATATGACTTATAAATTTATGCTCACTGACAAAAACGTGCTTTCTTTTTTTGACTATTTCACATTGAGTTATGGTACTAGGTTGGTGTGTATATGTGACAAATAGTACTGGGTGAAATATGTTTAAAATTACATGTATTTCAAGGTAAGGTAAAACTAAAGTCTTTTTGACTTTTACATGAAGTACTATCATTAGCATTATTACTATTATTATAGTAATAAACCAGCATCAAATATCATAATTTGATGTTTTGACTGGGGTTTAATATGAAAAAAAATCTATCCCATATTAATTTACACATTATTTAACAGTTAATTTACACATGTTGCTCTCCAAACCCTGTTTAAGCATAACATAAAGGGAGATAGCATGTTGATTTCAGATATTCTATGAAGCACTGTTAAAAAAGCTTCTCAGACATCCTGTCCTAGCCAAGCTTGAAGAAATTCCATGTCTACAATAGGTTAAAAATACATATGTTCATGTATTAATGAGCTTGCTTACCTAATGAGTTTATTGCATTGCGTGTGCATTTGTGTTTTGCTGTATCTCCCTCAGGCCCTCTCATTAGCTGCATGTTGAATCAGCTGTGAGCTGCTGCTCTCACTGTAGGAAGGGACATTAGAAAGCTGCTGTGAAAACATCCTGTTCTCCAGCTGTTTTCATAAAATGTGGGAATTGTAGTTCTTTTGTACTTCTTGTTTTCCTCATAGCATGGAACAGTTCATAAATCTAGCTTTCATATTAATCCCTCTCTCTTTAGTTTGGGTATGTGAGCTGCAGTGGACTAAGATGTCAAACCTTTCCTAGATTTGGCTTGTTGTTTGTTTATGAAGTGCTAGCCACTAAATATAGAAGTCTTTTCTTAGTTTAATGCTAGTGTAGATGTTTCTGTAAATGTTCCAGGTTTCACCTTAAGTCCTCCGTGGTTACTGCCAGTGCAATAACCACAAAGGTTTCTAAGCAGCCCTACAGTTTAGAGATTTAGGTGGTGCCTCTCTTTGATTTTTGTAATTTAAAAAGATTTTGTTTCAAAGAAATCCCTTCACGTTAAGGCCTTTGATTGATAAATCTATTGATATTCATGACTAAAACTGTGTGTTTTAGTCAGACAGCCATAAAAACAGAAAAGTAAATGCACACTTTTTGTCATATTTTAGAAAAGCATATATATGCATGATCCTCTTTATAAAATCCCAGTGATCTTGCACTTTGTGATAGGAGTGCAAATTTCCACTGTTCATTGTTTGCATCTCAAGCTATTTAAGGAAAATGAGACTATATCAAAGAAGAGTAGTAGTAGTAGCAGCAGTGTTTCTGCGCCAACAACACCTTTATAAAAGCATGTATGATTTTTAATTTCAGGTCACTAATATGTCATTTATATCCACAAAATTTGAATTATGCATGATATATTGTGAGATCATGTTGCCTAGCAACCACCTAACAACATACAAACAGTAGCATGGGCATTTAATAGTAATGATAATATTAAATCTCAGGAAAAAAAACAGCCTTCTTTATGTTATGTCGCACGTTATTTTTCATCTCCACTTTATCAAGCTTGACATTTTTAAGAAAATGTGCACACGTGTTCCAAAGAACGCGTGAGGTCCACACATTCTTACTTCACATTCAGTTTATGTGCAGGGAAAATGTATACAAATAGTTTTTATCTATACAAATTATTTAGATAGTCAGCCCCAGATGTACAAACTCCCACTTTATTTGGTTGCTATTAAATGATTGATTTTGACATGTTCAGAGTAAATGGATAATGTCTTTAATCTTTGCCATGAAATGTTTGCCCTCTTGTTATTGGGAAAGTTGTGACTTGGCTTTAACAATACACAAAAAAAACTTGTGCTCATGTCTCAGATTTTCCATTAAACCAGGGTAGTGTAGAACTGAAACTGTCCAGTGGTGAAAATATTAATGTCAAAAATTTATTTTTATTTGATTTATTAGGGCCTATGTCTCTATTGTTTGCTTGATTGTTGTGTGTGGAGTGGAGCCATAACTGTAGAAATCAACGTTGTTTACATTCCTTCAACGTCAACAGCAGAATCTCCCAGAAAGTTGCTCTTTCCACAAAATAATGGATACCAGACCTGACGCCATCTGCCAGCGTTTAGGCCTGTATGGTTTGCACTGCATTTTTTATTTTTTATTTTTTTGGTGCAGTGACAGTGATTAGACATATTAAATAATTATATAGAGACCATTGGAGGGTGTGGCTCTGATTAACTACAACTATTATATCTATTTTCTTAAATTAATACAATCAAGTCTGTTGCTTTAAGTTAGTGTCACATTATTTGCACCATATTTTCAAAAATACACCAGAGGACAGAATCCATTGCAAAATATGAACTGTGCTCAGGGCCATTGAGTCATTTTTCAGCTGTGATGCCTTTACAGTATGCAGTGCTGGAAGGGAGGAGCACTGCATTGTCCTCGTATAACCTGGGTCAAAAAAAAACAATACCACTAAAGCACTTGAGAAACAAATGGGGGGGAAAAGTCTCTGGTATGAATCTGGAATTGTAAATGCTGGAAAATTTTAATTTAAAGTCCGGATGTATTCTGTTTTTCAGCCTCTCGCACAAATATTCATTTGATTTGTCCTAAGGAAAGCCAATAATTTAAATTGGTTTTCTCTGTTGGCAGAAAATAATAGGGATCTTGGTTATCTAAGTAATGAGGCATGAGTTGTGCATTTTTATTTTATTTTTTTTTTGTGGTGAAATGCCTGTCAGTTCTTTGAAAAAGAGGGCAAAAATGAGTCCAAAAGATCTCTTTGGTCGTCATCTTCCCTTCTAATTTTGTTATTTGGCAAATCATGACAACCAGGCAAACATGAATGTTGTGAAGAAGAGAGGGTGAATTTGTTGGTTTCCTGACTTAAGTCTTGAATTCAACAATAATGGGTGCAGTTTGCAGTCACCACATTAAAACATCACAGGCCTTTCAGAGGGCAGTACAGAGGCAGTCTTTAAATCACATAACTTCATGTTCATGTGAGCAGTTTTCTCTTTGAGGCTGTTATTTTATTCTAATCAGTCAGTGACTGATTAAAAAATAAGTGCATCCCATGGAAATTGGCAAACATTTGACCATCTTTGATACAGTACCTAAAGATAAGGAAACAACAAAAACGTCAATGCATGTAATAATCTTCCAAAATCAAAACTTCACTGGGATTCTGGGCTTTACCTAGGCCACCCTCCGTTTCCTCTTTTTAAGCACATCCTTTGTGGATTTACTTGTGTGCTAAGGATTATTACCCCATTGATATTTCCACTACATCTTCAGCTTCAAAAAGATGTCTTCACATTTATCTTCAAGTACTGTTTTATATGAATTCAAAATTGACTCAGGGATTGCAAGCAGCCCTATCTACGAGGCTGCAAGGCAACCCCAAACCATAACATTTGCACTACCATGCTTCACAGTTTGTATGAAAAGCCTTCTTTGATGCTCACCAAACATACGGCAGTGGCAATTTCATTTAGATAGCACATTTCATTACACATGAACTCAATGTGCTTAACATAAAATATAAAAACATAATAACCTATGTAGGTCTACTATGCCTTAAGGGGAAAAAAAACCCAAAACACATCTAATGTTACTGTAGCCAAGCAACTCTATCTTTGATTCTTCTGTCTAGAACCCATTACTCCAAAAGGCTGTGGCTTTACTTTTATGGTCACTTACAAAATGTAATTTTGCATTATTTGTCTTTTTGGAAAGCAGTTTTTTTTTTTTTCCCCAATTTGTTGTACACGTGTAGATATGAATGGGGTTAGGTTTCTACAGCCTATCGCTAACTCTTACCCTAAACTTAACAGCATGTGTAGAACAAATCCGGTTTCCGGTATACATGGGGCAGCCACAGTTATTTTAAGAACAACCACCATCAATTAAACACTTGACCTTACAGTCAGAGATTTTGAACCAGATTAGTACCTAGTAAATTTTGCCTCCAGTCACATTTGCCTTAAAAGCAAAGCTGAATTTAAGTAAAAGATTTAGTCATTTATGGAATTGTCATTTAGGAAGTTGAACTGCTACTGCAACTACTTATATTTTTTTTAACAAATTCAGTCCATATCATAATATACACTGGAACTCATCGGACAGTCTGTCTCTGCCCTGGGTTCTCCCACGGCCAGTTTACACATGTGGCAACAGGATGTTTTGCTTTCCGCACATGGGTCATGTTTTCAATCATGTTCCATACCAG
This sequence comes from Heterochromis multidens, assembly GCA_015108495.1. NCBI lineage: Eukaryota > Metazoa > Chordata > Actinopteri > Cichliformes > Cichlidae > Heterochromis > Heterochromis multidens. The sequence goes on along the minus strand of VUQS01028579.1, from coordinate 7,879 downwards.
ATTCTGTTCAGCCCCTCTGCACTCGTGTGCCAAAGATGGTGTTGCACTCTTTTGCTTTTTTGCTTTGCAAGGCTATCAATGAAACACATTTCATTTTGTTCAATTCAGTTTTATTTATATAGTGCTAATTCACAACAACAGTCGCTTCAACATGCTAGGCACTTCTTATCAACAATTCTTTTCCATTTGTTTCATTCATTAAAAATCTATTATCTCTTATTTGAATACATTAATATGTGAAATTGTAATACAGCTGACCAATAGATTGACTTGTTTAAAATAACCATTTGTTGTCTTAGGCTAATCAGTGAGTGGATAGGTATCTGATGTTTTCTTGCTTCTCCAAGCACAGACACTGGAATAGAGGATGGTGTCATTTTTTGCAACTGTACCGCCATGTTTAGCTACATGTAGCCACACATAATCACACCATTTCCTTGACTCCAGTCAGCATATAGCAGAGAATACAAAATATAAAATTATTATAAAATTACTATATTTGTGCCATTATTTTTGCCACAGATAAAATAAGACAAGACAAGAGAAGAGCAGCTGACTTGCCAGTTTTTGGGGTTTTTTTTCTCAGTAGATAAGTGGGGAAAACGGTTAGATCTTGCTGCTCTACTTTTTGTTTGTCTTAGTTCTTACAGGAAGTGACACAGTAACATAATCTTGAACTTCAGACCACCTAGGAACTAAGCACTCAAGTCAGAGCTGCACTATACTAAACCAAATATTGGATGAAAACAGTTAAACCTACAGTCATCGAGATAAACCAAATATGCTGGGATTTCTGATGGATTTGAACCCAGGACTTTCTTTGTGTGAGGAACAGTGCTAACTACTGTACCACCGTGCTGCCCTTCTTAAAAATACTGATTGGCATATGTGGCAGTTTAAAAGCTTAAACTATATGATGTGAGATCAAGCAAACAAAAGTTTGCATTTGGGATGCAGTGACCAATTTTTATTTTTATTTTTTTGTTTTTACCTGATAAATACCTCATTTGAAAAATCAAAATCAATTTGTAAAATATTTGCATTTCCTAATTATGAGAAGAGAAATTAGATTAATGCGAATTTTTTTATTTTTTTATTTAGTCCATCTGAGTCTTCGCTGCATGGCTTCCTCATCCTGTTCTCCCCCCCATTAGTCTCATCTGTTTAAGTGCCGCATTTTGCAGAATGCTGACACTGTCATTATGAGCATCAGCCATCAGAGGCTCTTAAAGCAGCTGAAGAGACATCCAGCATTGATTTAACAAGATGGTTATTTTCCCTTTCGTGGCAGTTGTTAATGTTGCTCTTGCATAAGAGTCAAACAGCTGGAAATTTTTTCCTGTTTCCAAAGCAGGAGGAATGGTCATGGACATAAGCTTGCTTAAATTCAGGCTCTCCAGATTAAGAGGGATGGGGATGACAGAAGGCTGGTAGTTGGGTAGTTGGATTTTTTTAAATTTATTTTTGTGACCACTTTATGAAAACTGACAGCTGTTTTACTATTGTGTCACCCTACATTGGCCGTCAGTTTCTAATCCACATCCTTCCTTTTTGTTATGCTTGTGGTTTGAATGATGAGCTAATATTCATGTTATCAGTATACTGGGGTGGTGAAAAAGATAATAGTGCTTAGTAAGTTTTAATTATGTGTCTGTCTTTTAAAATGTGGTGTGGATAGGAAAGCTTTAACAATGCTTTCCACACCCTAGTTTCACGTGGGGATTATCATATAATACTGTTTTGCACTGCATACTTTCTGTATTTTCTTTTAAATGGAACAGCTTTTATAGGTTTGAGGAAATTTTGCATAAAACTCAACAGGGCTTGGAGGGCATTCACCATATGGTTGCATTGTTTTTTTTGTTTTTTTTGTTGTTTTTTTTTTAGGTTGTGTGTTCAGAGCTGCAGTCAGTTGG
>VUQS01028576.1:0-20380 GCA_015108495.1 Heterochromis multidens | reverse complement strand
AATTTGAAAATTTTATATATATATATATATATATATATAAAATTCAGGTTTAGTTTATAGCTTAAGTCTTTCATTAGTTTGATTTGATTGGATTTTTTTTTATTTCTCTGTGATAAGATGATAACATGTGTTCCAATTTCAACTTTCTGTTGTTTTTGTATCACTTAAAGGTTTTTTTCTTTCTTCCTTCAGACTGATATTTGACCAAATATTTCATTTTTTCATAATTGTATTCAACATCTCACAAATCAACAGCTGTTGTGCCAAAACATTGCTCTGCTACAAGTGCTTCTCTGTGATTTTCCTTTTCAGTGGCAGATTGGAAAAGTCTTTGAAACAATAGATGCTAAAAAATCTAAACGCTTGAAAAAAAAAACTATTCACAATCATAATTAAATTCACAAAGCTAACCACTGTATCTACCATATGGGTGGGGACAACACTGACTGGCTGATATCCAATTTTGAATGAAAGTAATATTAGCCTGATAAATTAATACTTGGCTGTATTTGATGATATCTGCTGTTTCTGAGGTTTTAATTTGTGCTGCACAAGCGATGCATTCAAATCATTTGAATATTAATTCTAAGCACTTCTAATGGTGAAATGAATTGAAAGAACTATTCTGGTTGTTTGAGACATTCCTACATTTCTTTGCCTGGCTCCTTGAAGGCCTTCTAGTGACCCAGTGTGACCTCGTTGGGGACAGATGCACAGTATCTCTGCTGGACTCTCGGATGCAGATGTCTACCCGACAGAGCAGAACCTGGTGGAATAAGTCCAAGGTCTGGTACACGAGGAGGTACATGAAGTGGGGCGGCATTTGGCTCCACACAGTAGAATTAATGATTTGAAGACACATAGTTGGTGAATAATTGATTCCAGCCCCGAGGATGGTTAGGAGCTGAGTAAAAGACTAATAAATCATTTGTGGTGCTGCCAGTTGTCACTTTCAATTATTTCTGGGTTTGTGATAAACTGCTGCACCTGCCAGCTGCTGGTCCCTCGATTCCTTGGAGCAGAAAGTGACAACTTTACCCAAACTTTGCTCTCGGCCATGCCTGATACAAACAGCTGCCCTTTAGGAGGAATGGTAAGTTAAATAAAATAAAGACAAAGAATTACTCATTAAAACCATTTTCACCATATTCGAGTATGATATTTGCTTATCTATACTTTAAATTTGCTTCCTGTTTAAGCGGGTTTGACCTTAAGCCAAATCAGTGATCAGTCCTGAGTTCTAGCTGCAACTATCAGAAAGTATCTTTAATAAATTCATTTTTATCTTTATTTTATTAGCCAGTGATAAAATGGGAGTAAATCAAGTTTACACAGAGTAAATGCTGTAAATAAGGAGGTTGCAATAGTTTTACTCTACTCATGTTATAGTTCCTTTTTCTCGCTCTGTCTATGTTGACTGATTAACTGACAGATGATCCAGATTGACTGATTGAGCTGTTGTAAGAGGCTGCTGTAATGAAAATGTGATAAGCTGCTAAATAAAGAAATAAAATCAACTCTTTCACCTCCTCCCACATCTGACAAGTATAAATCTAACTGATTAACGCTGTTGTGCATTCACATTTCACTTCCTGTTTATTTGAATATAACAGCTTGCATATTGTAGCATTATGAGAATGTGTCTCTCGGTGTAAAGATGTCTTTTTAATGCGGTGTCGCGCCAACACATTGCCATTGTTAACATATGTGAGACTTGTCAAAAATGCTTGTGTTTTGTCACATGTTTAAATGAGCCTAATGTACAATGTACTACAAGGAAGACCTTGTCAAGTGAATAATTACAGTTACAGATCACAAGCTCCTGAAGACCTTCTCCCGAGAGTGAAGCTTGTCGAGGTAAACTAGGTGTACCGCACAGTTCAGGAATTTTAAAACCCCTCAACTGTAATAGGTGTTTTCATTCCATCTCTTTTAGTCATTTCACATGGTAAAAGTATAATCTGAGTACAGTCACTGATTTATAATTTCAGTAATCTGTTTTTTGGGAGTTTTTTTTTTTTTTATTTAAAATCATTATACCTCAGAACACTATATGTAGTACTTTCCTCCTTTATCAATCTTCCCATACCAGTAAATGCATCCTGTGATGGTTGCAGAAGGAAAGGGCATAAATGCAGAACACCAACAGAAATATAGTACAAAAAACAAGGATAAACTTACACATCAGGATTCACAATAAAAACACAAGGCTGCAGTTCATGTTGGTTATTGGAGTGCTGTTTCATTTGCTGTTTATTCTTGTTTTTTCCTTGGTACTTGGTTCATTTCAGGCACCAAACTACTTAGTTGGGTTTAGGAAAGATTATGATTTGGGTTAAAATTCACCCATTCACAAAGTTAACCTTCCATGTTGAAAAATGATGCTAAAGAGGGACGAGTGGATTAAAATCTGCTGCCAATGGGTCTAGCAGGCATACATAAAGAGAAGATTAGAAGCAATTAATTATTTTTTTGCAAATCATATACTGTTGGTGGTGGACTGGATTGAGTACAACTGCATATATGTAAGTAGAGCAGGACAAAAAAATGTAAATTTAAATGCACTCCAATATGTAGTTGCTAGTTACATAGCGAATGTATTTGACAATGTGTGGGCATTTTATTTAGGGCCAATTCCACTCCAGCCTCTGTCCATCCCTTTACCTACTCATCCACATTTAGCTGTCAATCCAAAAGTATTTAGCCAGAAGTAGGTGAGTTTAAATCTCTCTAACACAGAGTCCGCATCCACACCCCTCGAAGGTTCAGGGCCTTTTTTGTAACTCCACATGCTTACAAATATAAATTTCCCTGTGGTTGTTTTAAAAGTAAGGCTTCAGTAATAAAATGGCTTATGTATAAGAGTGAAAAAAACTTGCTGAAGTCTAAAGCACAATGATACAGACATACAAGGCTGTTCTGTGTGGACTTTTCATGTCCTCTCTGCACCTGCTTGGATTTTCTCCTTTCCTCACAGTCCAAATGTAGGTTGAATAGTGATTCTAAATTGCCTGTAAGTATAGATGTGATGGACTGACCCCCAGTAGGGCAACAACCCTTCTCCTTCTCAAGATAAAATAATTAGTGTAAACACAAGTAACAAATTGGTTATTACAAATTGGTTATTATAGTTATTTTTTCTTATCTGTTATCTACTTATCTACTTTTAGCAACCTGATTGAAACTGCAGTATGCTGACATATTTGTTAAACCAGAATTTTCTTGCAGAGCACTTTGTGCTTCTGTTTTTATTATTTTGTTCTTCATGGTGTTGATATAAAGGTTATTTTTAAACAGTGATCAGTGGGAGCACAGTGGAAGATATTTTATTGTAAAAATACTTGAAATGCATAGCCTCATTTCCAGGAGCGGATGGATAGCACTTGATACCTCCAGGGGATAGAAATTTAAATTGACTCACATGCTGATTGGAAAGGTGAGGGTTTCCCCACACTTGCTTTGTGTTTTGACCACACCCCCTGATTAAGAGACCCTTCAGAGCCACAAGTGTGACTTCATGGAGTGGTAGAGTGCAGGGGCAGGATTTGAATTGGACCTTAATTTTGTTAAGTGAACCAAGGAGACTTTTAGCAAGGCATCTCTTAGGACACCTTACTTACTACTGGAAGCCACTTGTTAAACCTGTAGGTAATGAGCTAATTGACTCTTCTAATGGATACTAAACCATGAAGCTTAATGAATATTGATGTCTGGGGAAGTCCTGTCTGAAATTAGTTTTCATTTTTAATCCCCTGTTATAACTTGAAAAGCAGGTTTCCTGGACATGAGTTAAGCTTTAAGCCAGACTAAAAGATCATTTCAATGAAAATCTCCAGTGAAAAGTGTTTATGATCTAAGAATAGGTGTAATCCATGTCTCGGAAACTCTTTGACTCTTTGAGTTAAACTTCTGTTTTGTGCTGCATCACTGTTTTTTGTTTTTTTTTATTTCCTAAAAATTTTTTTTGGCAACAAATCCTGTGAAAAGGCAACAAAACAAGAACTGATTCAACCTTCTAAAAGTATAATCTGTGTGTCCAGAGCCCTACATATCATATTCATTTGTGCTGTAGAACTAGATCATTGCACTGGATAGCACAGTCCTTCTTTACAATGAACCAGGTTGCTAGTTTGTTTTAATTCATCACCACAATACACTGTCCTTCTACTGAAATATTCATTAGACCACTAAATATGAATTATAACACAGCTGCTGAAAAAGTTCTCAATGAATTTACAAATCTATACAGTTTTATTTGTTTTGAGAAACGTATTAAAAAAAATAGAATTAGCTGCTATATGAGGCATTCATCTTCGTGACAAATAAGTTTTAAACACAATACTGACAAGATTACATTTTGTTAGAAAAAAGTCCTGTTTCATCAACATGAGGCAACAGTATGAGTTAAACATGCCTAACATGTTGGTACAAATAAGCTCCTTTCAGCTTTTGTGGTGACGCTCCTGTTAAATAATTACTATTTTGGTTGTATAGCTTAGTGATAACATTGCATTTGACAGCTGATAGAGAGCAGGGAAGCATAAAATAGACAGTGGTGGAGTGTGGTCCATCTGTGAGGTGGGGAACAGAGTGTGAGGCAGCCCCTCAGGGCCTCCAGGCAACTCAAACAGCATTAGCAAGAGGTGTCCCTGCCTTTGCCGCAGCTTTCATGCCTCACTCCTCTTCCAACGCAAATCAGAGGCAACACAAGTTATCCATTTGAGATATTGAGTCGATATGGAGATAAAGCCTGCACTTATGAGCCACGGTCATGAAAAAGATCAGCAAGGGACCAGCAGCCTGTTTATATGCTCCTCACATTAGTGCAAGCAGGCACTCACTGCAGGTGGCATGAAATATTAAAAGGATAACCTCGTTTTGCTAACTGACCAGAACAAAGTTGTCCTATGAGTCCTCGGGTTGGATGAGGTCTCACTGATTGTCTTGCCCTTGTTGTTCTATGTTGGGATCCGTGACTCACAATAATACCTCGGAGGCTCCTTTCCCACCTCATTAACTACGACCTCTTTATAAGTTTCCAGTGAGGATGGATAGTTTATTTTTAGCAATTGAACAGCGGTACTGAAAGAGTTATTTTGTTCTATTTTTAACCTTCCATTTTAAAATGTGCATTTCCCCAAAAAGTCTTCCAACTAAATGATGACACTGGCCATTTGATGTAAGTACATATTCCTTTTTCCACTTTAAAGATAGGTGATGAAGGTAAAAAGAAACCTGACTTTAGACCAGGAGACTGAATTGCTTTTGCTCGCTGTTTATCAGATTTACTTCATTAGGTTGACTCACAAAATATGGGTTCAGGTTAGGACAAAATCATGGTTTTGGTTAGACTATTTTACTGTGTTAAATGCTGCTCAGCTTTTTAGACTATCATGTTGTTAAGTACTGTTACATCTAAAGGTGACAACACCAGCACACATTTTAGATTCACTTCTTCACACAACCACTCAACTTTGACTTACAGCCACATAAATTTAAAACATTTCAGTAATGGCTTGCAAAAACAATATATGCACTCATCTGATGGGTCGGACAGTCTTGTTCATCCATAAGTGCCTTGAGCCTGCATTCTTTCTAGTGGCCAGTAGGGGGAAAATCCTTGGCTTGCAAAAAGAAGTCAAATGGTATAGAAGTCTTCAGTAAAATAGCCTTTCAGCTCCATTTCTCTATAACTTCAACCCAAAAACTTTCCTGAAGGGTTTATGGTGTCAGTTGCTAATTTTAAATCTTATTTAATATACTTTGATGTTAATTTTGTAAATAACTGTAGGATTAAAGCAGGGTATGTTTTAGGGTGGGCTTAAATCGATTGACAAGTTGCTACTATATAGGCGTGCAGTGTGCTTCGGTCTGTCTATCAGATCCATGCTTCACTCATCACAGCCAAAATATAAAAAGATGGCAACAGTGATAACGCTCAGCTTGAGGCTTCATAACAGGACCTTTCTAAACAAGGACTGAAGGCACAGTCATGACAACCATCTGTAATATATAGTAGATGTAAATAGGGACTTAGCCTGGGTTTCAATTTGGATACTTCTGTTAGAACAGATTCATACAGGAGGCTATCTTTACTTGTACAGTGTGTGAATTATGACTCATTATTGTTGTTTCAAGTCAATTCAATTCAAGTCAATTTTATTTATATAGCGCCAAATCACAACAACAGTTGCCTCAAGGAGCTTTATATTGTAAGGTAAAGACCCTACAATAATACAGAGAGAAGAGAAAACCCCAACAATCAGACGATCCCCTATTGAGGTCATCAAAGTCAGTTGATGATGATTGCCTCTTGTGGTGTTCTCTGACATTTGACTACAAATGACATGCCAGTTGCCACATTTTGCAAACATTGACAGCTGGTGGAGCCTCGGAGCACAAAAAATACTAAAATCTTTAATGAAGACAACAGTAAACAATGCATAAACATCAAATAATAACATCGCACATGTTTTGTGTGATGTGAGTGCTTGATAAAAAGATCTCCCAATGTTAGCTAGCTGTCTAGGTTGGCTTAGCCATTGGTATTGGCATACGCTACGCTACTCATACTGGCTGAACATTGATTTTGCTGGCCCTCTTCTTCCACAGCAGTAGCAACAACTGAAGGTCATTAATGATCAGCAATGTACTTAATGTTTTGACAGTTATAAATACACGTAAATTACCTGGGTGCTAGACTTGTGTCAATGGACAATGATGTCAGAGATTGATAGTTAAAGTGATTGCCGATAGCTCAGCATCAAGGCGACTTGTAGCTCATTTCCCCATTGATGCATTAAATTAACATCATTATTATGAGATTCATAATAAATTGAATCTCTGTAGTTTTATGTCACATCGCCACATATAATCCACAACTGTGACGCAGACGTGCTTGGGCGTGCACAAGCACACGCACAAGTTCATGCCCAGACTTCTGCATGCTTTGAAATTAATGTGTGGAGCAGCTACACTGATCCATTGTCATCATCAAATGGCAGAAAACAGAAGGAGGATATTTCTGACTGTTGGACTGACTTTTAAATTGGAGCTTAATATGTCTGTGCATTTGCAGACAAGCTCATTTATTTCATCTCCTCAACTTTTTGGGAGGTGAAAAATCAGCTGTGTGTAGATTGAATGGTGAGTGAAGAAGAAACTTCTGCATTAGTGCAACATGGTGAAAATATGTTATATCCTGTTCTTTCACCCATACAAAAATGGATGTTTGAAAATGAGCTTAACAAAGCTCACTGCAACTAAAATATGACAAAGACTCCAGGACATGACTGAAGCTAAGATGTACTCATAACACATAGAGAGGTATGAGTCTTCCCATATGTGGAGGGCCAAAAGTGCTAAAATGAAATAAATAAATACACCGTGAACAAATGAATTAAATGTTTCATGAATTAATTAAAAATTCAAATAAATAAAAAATTTATTAAATACATAATTAATTAGTTAAATGATCATGAATTACAATATCAATTCATTTTATTTAAGAACAGATTTCATTATTTCAGTATTTAATTCATTATTTCATGGTTCCTGTGCTGCAGTTCAACAATAGACCCTAACATCTGATTGGTTACCCTGCACGGCAAGTCAAGACATATTGATCCCAGATAATGGACTGATGTAGTTGGTGATGTGGACTTGGAGCAACCAGGTATCCCAGAATGCATTTCAAACGAGATCACAAGCAGCAACTTAGGAAAAAAGCGTCCCAAATTATAAGTATAGTTTTGAAATACTACGGTTTCTGTATCACCAAATACACTTTTACGATTTTTTTAAGTGGCATAATCTTTAAGTATCTGGTCGATTTGTCAAGCTATGGCATATTTACAAAAGTGCGACAATGTTTTCAGAGATGTCAGGTCCCTTTAGCCTAACAGCTAGCTCACTTCACTAGTTATCAACTGAATGGCTAGTCAGATTTCATGATACCTGCTGAGAGCAGCCTGTTTTCAAAACCCCTGACCCTCAAGAGAGTAAACACAGGATATAATTCACTTAGGTGGTATCTAATGGGTAGTCTTTGGTTTATTTGAGTGTTTTATTTGTTCCTGAGCAAATCAGTTTGACTGAGATTAAAGTTAAGATTCATAACTGGATAGTTTTAGATAGTCTGGATAGTCTTACTAGAGCACTGTCAATATATTTTGAACTGAATCATTTGCTCATCTTTATTTTCTGATGTTCAGATGTGCTATATAACAGCTTATTTTCAATTAACCCGCTAGGGTCCAGGGTATAATTGGCTGTTTTTGACTACTTTGATGTTACCTTTATATTTCACCTTTAAAAACTGTTTACCTTGCCTCGTCTGGTATAATTTTTTTCCGCACAACCTCATATGTCTGGGTGTACAGTAATTTTTTTCATTTTGAAATACTGTATTAACACACTGGACCTACAATCACACAAAAAACATAAAATCTGAGTAGAAAAAAGTGAAAAGCACAAACATGTTTAATGAATTATGCTCATAACGTGAAATGCAAATATAAATTGTAAATTTCAAAAACTTATGTATAAATTTTGCAAACAACAACATTATATACAACTCTTTACATAAAAATGCAGACAAATTTTTTGTGCCACTCCAAAAAATAGTTCCTGTCCACTACAACACAGAGGGGCACATCACAGGCCTGACACTTACAGGGTGTGTCACTCCTTCTGTCGACCACCTGGAGACAACATTTATATTTGAGTCTGCCTTTAGCGGCGTTGGACAAATGTCGTGGGTTGCCATACATTTTTTGATTGGTTGATGTGGTGAATTTTTCCACCAATAGGAAAGGGGTTTCTATGGGATTTTCTTTTTCGCTTGCAAGACCTTTCTGCTGAAATAATCCGTTTTTAACATTTATTCACCTGTATTCTAAACACCAGCTGTCTGTTATATGTTTTGGAGGTCTACTAGAATATAAAACAAAATAATAAAATGACATGAGCAGTGAGTTATGTATACATGTATAATGTTTTTAAGATAGATCTGCTGAACAGTCTGTTGATTAATCAGTAATATTTAATTTAATATACTGGTGTACAGTTCTTTACCACCTTATTCCAAATCAGTCCAGTGCTTATGATTTTTTAAAATGTTTTCACATTAATGAGCTCGTTATAGCTGAGCATCTTGCCAAAGTGCTTATAAAAATCTATATATGTTTTAAAAGAATACAGGTAATTAAATCTATTATGTGGTATTTTTGTTGTAAACATCAATCATAAGGTTAAAAAGGCAGTAAACTACACAGTGAAGCCGAGCTTATGCCATCAAGTGTGCTGCTGTCTTACTATTAGCTGTGGCCGCCTGTACTTGCCAAGTAGGAGCTAGCAAGTATGCAAATACAAACTTGTCTTGGTATAGAGAAACACGTATTTATGTATTTAATAAATTATTTATTTATTTATTATTTTTCTAATTTTAATTAATTCATGAAACATTTAATTAACTATTTAATTACATATTTATTTATTTCATTTTGGCACTTTCAGACTTCCATACCCAGATGGCCCATTGAAGTGAATAAACTTTAAGAAGTTAAAATATTCATTTAGAGGTGTTACAGAATTTGCTGTTTGGATAATATTTACCTTTCTGACCAAAGGTTAGAAGGAAGCGTTACCTTATTGGTAAATACCTGTTTGGCACCAGAATACTAGCATCAGAATACTACTGAAAATACTAACAAAGTTTTTACTGTAATTTACTGATTAATTTCAGTAGACATCAAAAGCTCCCTTGTCACAAGGGGTCACCACAGCAGGTAGCTGTGGTGATTTAATTTGGCATATTTTTATGCTGGATGCCCTTACTGATGCAACCCCAAAGGGATTTGTGTCTCCTCCCAGGTTCAAATCAGGGATCTTTCGCTTGTTATGTGAATGTGTAAACCAATACACTATGGAGTCACTTTTTCAGTAGATATCATATCAATCAAAAGAACAGAATAAAAATAGGCAGCATGAGTAACATCACTAATTAAGGGTAATGTATTGCATATATTTAGCTAAATGAAACTGTTGATTCCCTGATATCAAAACTATTCCAAGCAGCTAAAGGGTTTAAAGATATAGGGTTTTAGGATGTTGTAGTGATTGATCTGGCTTATCGAAAGCTTCACAGGCCAATGGCAGATGTCACATAGGCTTACAGTGATTTTAGATATATGTTTATGTTAAGTAAAGCATTTCATAAGGGCACGTTTTTACTTTCCACAGAAGTTGGAGGCATCTGATTCACAGCGTTCACTGCTGGCTGAAAATCAGCAGCACCGCGAGCTGCCAGTGCAGCCTGGCCACGTGATTGGCTGGGAAGAGTTGACAGAGCTGATGGGTTTTGGAGTGAGTGGCAGCTGAGGTTGGAGAGATGGAGGGGTTGGTTAGGGCTGTGAGTAGAGGAAATAAAATGGGGGGTGGGGTGGGGGTGTTTGGGGGAGGAGTTGGTGGGCAGCGGTTTGGGATCTGTGAGGAACAACAGCGTTGCTCCTGTGCGTCTGCTCCCTGACACTTCCCTAATCTGATAACGGATGAGGACAGGTTGCCTTCGCTGTACCTGGCAAGAACCTTCCCCAACCTGCACAGGCGGATTTCGGCGGATAAGGCCAGGCTTGGCAAATGCCGGCATCCTCTGGGGAATAGTTAAAGGGTGATTAATCATTGTTTAGGCACAGAATGTGCAGGGAAGAATGGGAAAGCGACGTTCCACACCTCTGAAGCAATTAATCCCTGTGATCTCCACCAGGTTTGTCTTGTAGATAAGTCAGGGTACAAAACTGTTCCTAATTTATCAACCCACTCATGCCATCCAGCATAAAACACACAATTTATTTCCAATCATTTATAGTCAAATTTTAAAAAGAGTGACTTTGCCACATCCAAGCGTGCCTTATATTAGCTTCATATAAACTAAGTACCCCAGATTACAATGGGAATCTTGTTTTATTGTGCACATCTGGTGGAGTCACAATGCATTTTCACATTTGCTGTCTGAATTTTTGAGTGATTGTGGCATAAATCATTTTGCTAATCAGAAACATAAGTGACATGAATGCATCTCCCCTCTTGGAACAAAGAAGCAACATATGGTTCTAAAAGCACTCGGGTCTTTTATTTCCAAGGTATATAACCTGTACATAAACCAATATTATTGGACTGATTTGCATTTTTCTTTCATTCTGGGCTCTTTTTCAGATCTCATATCTTTGTAGATGACTTCAATAATGGATAAAACAAGCATTTCTCCCTCGTTATATATTTGATTCTCAACTTGAGTGCAGTTAAGCAAAACATAAGACTCGGCTCAATGGTTTGTTGCAAGGTGAATTATGGTGCTGTACTTTGTGATTTGAGGAGAACATAGACTACCGCATGCGTGATAGATTTATGTAAATATGTGAGCCACCACAAAAAAGTACAGTTCTCCCCCTCTAATAAACTGCATTAACAGATGAACCAAACAACGACATTGATATGACAAGATGAATTCCTTTATTACGAGTGGGTTCTCTCTGGATCTCTCTGCATTGCTTCCAAATCATATTTGCCTCCTAAAATGGAACGGGGGGGTGGGATACACATTCTTGCCAATAATAGTAAAATGGCTCCTGTTTTAATTGCATCATTACGTACCCAATATCAGCAGCCTGCCTGCCAATATCAATATTGCCATAACATGGGTGGAATATAGATGACCCAGGGTATGCGTGGGTCTTCCATGAGTGCCTCAGTGCCAGACTCATCCCACTGCCCGCTGTGCAGGGAATGGGAATGTAGGCCGGATAGCAGCTCGTCTTTCTAATGTCCCCCCGTATTCCCTTAATTGCTGACGGATCTTGTTTGGATTTTGATGGTGGTTTGGAATCTGTAGTTGCTACACATAGGAATTGATGGGCCTTTGGGGAAACATCATGTTACCCTCTATGTATGCATGTGTGTGTGTTTCTTTATGTCTCTGTGTGTGTGCCTCTATCTGTTTGTCTGCATCTGTTGGTCTGTACATGCAAATATCAGCTGTATTATAAAGCCAAGATGTAAGGCTTTGCATAATGCAGTCATGCATTAGGATGATGTAACTAATATAAATAAGGGTCAAAGGGGTCAAGTAGCCTACACCGGGACACGTAGAGCAGCTGGTTACCTGATGACAACACACAGGTTCTCCTAAACATGCTCATATCAGTTTAATTTTCTAGAAAGGGCAAATACCAGGCAAAGGTAAAATCCTGTTTTATATTAGTCATCTAGCAACATAGCACATATGGCATAGCAGAAAACGTAACAATTAGATACTGCTTTGATGAAGGAAAATTACATCTTGTAGGTCCCACTTCGAATGCACTTCACATATTCATATTAATGCATTCAAGACTGGAGAGTGAAAGATAATTTTCCTGTTTAAATATTTCATTCTAGCTTAAAATTTAGCCCGTAATTATAGCTCCCTAATGGCAAGAGCATCCAGTTTGTCCGTTTTAATTAGATTGTTGTTTAACTATTAATTATGTATCTTTGTGTCATATAGTTTTGATGTTAACAGATTGTGTAAGGGTTAGTGGAGGGCTAGGATTGGGTGATGATTTATTTACCTGTACTCTGTTAGTAAGATCCATACACTGACTTACAATTCCTCCTCAGTTAGTCTTTGAATTATAAGGTTAGCTTATGCAGTGACCTGCTGCAGCAATGCAGTACAGTGGTGATCAAGATGTACTGCATACATAGGTTGATGAGGTTGATGCTGTATGCATAAGGCAGTTGTTCTGTTGACGATTGTTTCAATAACTGATTATTCTTTTAGTCCATGAATTGTTTATTTTGCCTTATCAGTCAGCTTGAAATAGTAATTATCAAGGGTTGCACCTGGCAGAATAAAATAATGCTGTAATAGAACAGATAGGATTAGATGCATGGAGAATAAGCACTGTAAACATGACTGCTTTAACAGTGGAAAGTCAGGGCAAAGTGTGCAAGGTGATAGGAAATATATAAACAGCGCACAGTTTTATTTATCTACATAGCTGGCTCTTTATGTATATTAGTGAGTTTTGATGATTAATTAATGTCAGTCTTTTTCTATTGAAAAATACTAAGACAACATTAGCTCCCTTTGACTTGACATTAATACAATAAAATCCAAATGAAGTAGAGTTACAGAAGTGTTTGCAGCAAATGTTTAAATTCAGCAAAGATGGATGACATTTTTTCCAGTCATAAAACATTTGGGTGTTTAAAGTCTTTGTGTTGTTAGGTCAACTCGTGCAGAGTCTAAGTGCAGACTCACATGTCTTACATAGAAGCACAAGGACAGAGTGCAGCAACACAGGGTTGTTACAGGGAAAACCACCCTGGTAACAAGCTGCATTTATAAAAAAGCAAGGCGTTCATGTGTGTTGCATGATTCTTTCCATACATCACTGTCTGAATACAAGACATTATATATGTGGCGGGGCGTGTGAGAGAAGGCATGTTAACTATATAAGGTCTTTCTGCTAAACATAGACTCGATGAGCTCTGTAGGTCCTTGATGTTCGGGACAGACACTGAGTCTTACAAGGATGCTCTCAGTAAGGCATCACTCGTTATTGACCCGTTATGACTTTTACTAAAAAAGGAAAATTTCTCCACAATTTGGAAGCCAGTTTCTTTTATATATCCTTTTAATCATGCATTATTGATATACACACCACAGACTGTATAAAACAGATGGACATAGCATTGTAAAGTATTCTTGCTTTTTTTAATTATGTGACCTTATTTTGGGTGAAAGGCTGAATTTCTAACTTATGAGCTAATGTTATCAAGGTGCATCTACAGACTGGGTGAAACACACAGATACAGATAACTGCTGAATAACATACAAATAAACTGCTAGAAATTCACTCACCAAAACTCGAGCACAGACTGCTTACATGGGATTTTAGTAGGGATGTGGCTGCTTTCAGCTACCCCCACTAATAATGCATAACCTTCACAGAATTTAAACAGGTGAGTTGTACAGCAGTACAGTTTGGAAATGAAGGGGGAAGCTAAAAAAAAAAAAAATGTCCCAGGCTGTAAACATTTTTATTTCTGCTGCAAAGTAACACTGGAGTCTGTAGGCATTGTTTAGATTTTGGACCAGCCTCAAGTGGCCATTTGAGGAACTGCAGTTCTTTGACTGGACATTGCACACTGATCCACTGTTGGTAGTTTGTAGTCTTCTTTACTTCTGTTCCTGCCTCACTCTTTATATTACCACAAACTGTCTGTCCCCGGAATAGCATGGAAACATACATGCATGTTAAACATGAACAAAACAAGGATCAACACAGAAAACATGACACCACTGCATCCACAACAGGCCTTTAATAAAATGGTGTACGGTTGTTTGTTCCCTGATGACAGCACAATATAGTGAATTTGGTTGTTTTGTAGTTTAACAGCAATTGAGTTAATTCAAAAATATAAATATTCTGAAGCTATCAGTACATTATAAGCTATCACTTATGCTCCTGCTTTTATGTTAAAGTAACATATTTGATGATTTGAAGTCTTATTGAGCAGTGATTTTTTTTCAGCATCGATGAACTGAGTAAAATTACTGAAATGCACAACCTGGCAGCGTTGTTGTGAACACATAAACTTCATGCACTGCTGAACTTCTGACCTTAACAGTCTGTTAGGAACTACATAAAGACCCCTGTTTTGAGTCATGCTTGCATTTGTGTCTGGGTGTTTTGTTGCACCTGGTTTGACTCTGGGCTTTACATTTGGCTGCCTGTTATTTGTTTTGTCTCCTGATGATGGCGGACTGTGATTGATGGACGGGGTCCAGGACATCTCCGATCGACAGCTGTTGATAGCTCTGAAATCGAGAGCAGCAGTCGGAGCGTAACAATGAGCTCATTGCGCTCTTGGCTTGGTCGTCAGCCCAGTAAACCCCAGCACTGGGGGGACTTCATGAATTTCAACTGGGGCCACAAATGTGAGTGCACATTGAAATTGTGCTGGGGTGGAGGGAAAGGGACTAAAGTAGAAATATAGCCCAGATAATTGCAATAATCATAGAAAAAGAATAAAAGGAAGGAAAACAGAAAGCTGAGCGCATCTTGTGAGCTCAACAATTTTCCTGGAAAACACTTGTTAAATATTAAGTAACACAACAAGTCTTTCCTGTATTTTGTGCAGTGAATTTTAAATAAAAGACCTGTATTGAAGTGATACTTACTGTAAGCAGGAAAACTTCAAACAGGAAGATGTGTTGTACCATCAAAGCTCCCATATCTTTCAGTGATAACTTACCTGTGATGAGCTCCATCTACGTTCGCAGCCTCCAGTATATCATTGTACTGGTTTGGGATGAAACAGGTGAGTGTTGTGGCTGTCGCAGGAAAGCCCCAAGACAGGGAAGGAAGGTTTATTAAAGAAATCATTCAGCTTCCATGAATATGACATCAAGAACAGTTGCTTAAAAGCAACTGTTCTTCCAGCTTTCACAACTCTAGTGTGCTCAAAGGCTACAGTGATTTAGATTTATTATCATCAAAGTAAATGTTCGTGTTTGCTGATGATGTAAGTGAAAGAAGAGAGGAAATTATAACCCAGTGAAGTGCTGCTTTTGACAAATGCTTATTCCAAAGTGTGTGTTATTCCATATATGTTCTGTGGGTTAAGGACACAGGCTAAGAAGCCAAAGTGATATTTAAGTATTGCTCCATATTGTTTTGTCTTAAAGTCATCCATATTTTAGCTTTAATTGGACAGCATCATGCTGTAATAAACTGTGGTTGCATGGGTTTGATGCCCGAGCCCTCTGAGGTTACCAAAGCACCAGAACCACATCTGAGCTCAAATTAGCATTCTGGGCAAGCACAAGTCCCCAAGCTTAATTAAGGTAAATTCAACATTCTAGTTCATCATTGGGTTTTATATAATCTTAAAACCAGTTGCACTTGTTTGGCAGCTGTTTATTTCTTATATTAAAAAAGAAAACATTACGCTGTAGATGATTTGGCATCCCTGGGTTTTGAATTTGAGTCCCCCCTATTATGGGAAATCTGGGTTTGCGCAATGATTAAATGCTTAATAAAAAATTCATTGTTGTTGCCAACATCTGTATTGTACAGGCTAACGGCTCACTGGAGTGTGTGAGACTTGTAAAGTTTCCAAACGCGCCGTTGAGAACCCTGGAAAGTTCACCTAAGAGTTTGCCTTCCTCATTACCAAGCTACTTCTGTGTCTGCGATTAGACTGAGAACATCTTTAATTGCTTTAAAATCTGAATGCATGATAAGAATGGATTAATTTGATTTTTCTGTTCCTACAAGTAGCAGATGGTTTATGTCTTCAGAATGCTCATGTTGTAAAATGAGATCCCCAGCTTGTCTCTGATTGGTCACTGTTAATGAAGCATGCTGGGCTGATTATTGATTTAGAAAATGAGGACAACACAAGTATTGTGTGTTGCTGTAATAAATTAAAGGCGAGCTTTGTTTTATTGTTGACAGAAACCCACCTTAAATAACACAAAATATTTGATTTTTCTTTCAGGTGGCCCGTCAGAGTAATTTTAGTGTTTATTTAAAAACAGGCACTTTTATAGTTGCCACTAACAAGCAGATGGTCGACTTGACTTATTTGTGTTTTGTGTTTCTGAATGACCGATCAGATGCATGATGGGAAATGCAATGAGCTGCTTGTCAGGGAAGAGACAATTCACGGGAGAGGGCCCGCGAAAGCTGTATAGATTCCCAATTTAGTCCCATCTCTGTGGTTTTTAAGGTTAGTAATTTTTTTTGCATTATTATTGGCTGTTGCGAGAGCAGCTGTTCCCCAGCCTCCTTCCCTTCCGAATTACCATCCTCACACTGACAGACAGGCAGCTGATGGGGAAACTCACTGCGTGCATGAGGAGATCCAATTCGGCGATGAAACTAATGTGCTGCATCAAGGGGGGATATGCGACGTCCTAGAGAAAGAGAGGGAGGCCCAGGTTCAAAAAAAGTCTGGGACCAGCTCAGGCTGTGTCTGTGTGAGCATGGCAGTAGGCTTGTCTCTGACTGGAGTCAGATCCTGCCTGTATTTATTTATTTATTTACTCAATTATTTATTCATTTATTTTTTCTGTTCCCTAGATACCGCCTTCTTGTTTTTGGCTGCAGATTCCAAACTGGCAGTCCTCCATTCCCTGAAATGAAAGCACTCAAAGACCACAGATACATTTTTCATATTTGAAGGAAAGTACTGGGGGTGGACATAATAATTGTAATATACAGTATGTACAATATAACATATTCCACTATGAAAATACCTCAGCAGAAACTAAATCATGCAATTGACTCTCCTATGCTGAAAGCTTGAAAGAAGTAGCATTTGTTATTGTCCTTTTTATTGTGAATTGTTGTAGTTTTTCTTCAAAATGCAACAAAATTAAATCTGAATCATAATATTACTAAACTTGTCTTCCTTTCTTTGTTTGTTTAAAACTGCAAACATGGGGTGGATGATGTGGATTAAATAATTCACCAACAAATGTTTATTTTTGTTTACATCAAGATTATGTCCACTGTGGTTTGTGGGAAATAAGACAGATAAAAAAACTAACATTGTTTGATCACCTTGATGCTTGATTTTCTTAATTCTGTTCATAAATCACCATGTAGGGAGACAATTGCTGTGAATGTGGTTATATTTGTACTGTCAACCTCATGCATTGTGCCAAACTTCTGGCAGAGGGAATAGCAATAATTCTCTAAAAACTGGATTTTTAACAAGTGCTGAAAGAAAAAACTTGAAAGGAAAAATGATCCGTTTTGTATTTTATTTAAATTTTGCATGATAGTGCAATGTCAATTTGGTATGTTTTTGTAACTACAGTTTACAGACTTCTCTAAATCCCTCACATGCAGACAATTATAAAGTTATTGTTCTAAAATAAGGACCGTTATAAGTATATACTCACTGGATGTGTGTGTTTGATTCAGAATGTAGCTTTGCAGATAGTATGGGTTGCAGCTGGGTTATATGAAAACTACATGTCTTTGACAGAAGTCATTTGTCATTAAAAATGTGTCCAGCTTTCTTCGTAAAAATCACAGTTTTGACGAAATTTTGTGAAAGTTACAACTTTTTGGCCGGCTCTCATTTTTGTAAAACCCTTCCAAAGGTCTTTTTGAGGGTCAGCACTTACTTTTAGCATTAAGCTGCAGCTTAGGGTTGGGGTTTAGGATAAGGGTCTGGCACTTATGGTCGTTATGATGGGTAAACTCACGGGTAAAAGTCTTGAAAAGACATTGCTGTTAATTAATGAATGTCCTTACAAAGATTGCAAAGCAAACATGCCTGTGTGTGTATATGACACCCCCCTCCCCAACAAAACACCCAATGCACACAGACGCACACACAACAATTACCCAAATTACTCGTATGATACAACAGTTGGATCTGTGGGACCCTAAGTAATGAGGAAGTAAGCCCAGAGGCAATAGGAAATAAGGGTTAAACACTTCTTTAAGTAATTTAGGACAAAAATGTGAAAATTAGATTAAAAAATTTGTCTGCAAGTACATGATGCAAACATAAAAAGTACAATGTCACCAAAGTGAATCAACAAAGTGACTTGAACGTACTGTATATACCTTCAATGTGACCAAAAAAGTAATAATTCTAAAACTTTGAATGTAAGTAGAAGCAGTTTAATTAATTTATGACAGAAATAAAGCTTGCAAACGTTTTGGTGTGTAGTCTGAGTATTACTTACCAAAAGAGGAAGCCCTGGCCTTGGTATCAGCTAGCTACAGGAAGCCATTGTCCCCATTGTACAATATACACAATTAACATTTTATCATGTTCAAAGGCAGCATTGTCATAAGAAATAATGAAATAAGTTACATTTCCTGGCATACATGCATCGAAAAAAATTAAAAGACCATGAATGATGAGGATCATGTTAGATTCTGATCTGAGAGGTCATTTAACAGCAAAGTTGAACAAAGCCCTAAGTATGATTTGAGTACTTGCCATAGTCAGAAAGTAGCAGCCGTGGATGCCATTCAAAATCTCCCACTGTGCTCCATTTTCAGACATGCAGGCCTTCAGTTTGTCCAGCACAGTGAGCTCCTTTGAGCCTAACAACAAAGTGCTCCTCGCTTATTTGCTACTGAAGTCTTATGTTCATGTCTACTTCTATTGACATGCAGTGCAAACATTTATAATTACCTTTAGCTCTGTGATATCAGCCTGCCTTGAATAACCTGCTGTGGCGTTTTACCACCTGTTACTAATCGCTCTGTGAATTTGTCACGGCACCGGCAATGATTCAAACTAACACTGCGTGCCCCACAAGACCCTCCAGGAAACGCAGCAACCGGCAGCAGCACACTGTTCAGAGAGCCGAGGGAGCGACTTCATGGATTTTTTGCATCATTAACTATTTATGAGTTGCCACTTCATGTTATTTACACTGGACTGATGGTAATGCTGTTCAGAGCTCAAACGCTATGCAGGGCCCCACTGGGATAGCAGGGTGGAGGGTGCCTGAGGGGGGGGGCATGTGTGAATCTGTTAAATATTGTACGGAAACGCCACCTGCAGCTGCCAACGTGGTGCGGGGTAAGAAGGGGCGAGTTGGGAACAACTCTGGGGGGACAAAGAAATGCAGCAGCAGACTGCACTGCATGCAGACAAGGGTTTGTGCAGGCATGGCATACTGTGACTATATAATGTATAAGACAAAGCCCCTGCCACAAGCCACAAGGAATATTCAGTTGACCTGGTTTATCTTTAGCTTTAAACCGCAAGAGCTGATTGCGTCACCATTTGCAGTAAATGTGCCATAGTGGAGGTTATGCTTACTTTACTTCTGCACTTAAGACTGGAGTCTGTATAGCTGCTAGTTTGTATCTATCTGTCTATCTATCTGCGTTTTATTTTACAGGAGCAAGAAAATGGTCCGCCATATCTGCATGCGCATGTAAATTAGCTATTTAGCTAACACTGGCCAAATGTTTGCACATGGTCCATGTTAAACGAACTAATCTTTAAATGAGCAATGGTAATTCTAATGCTAGTAATAAATATCTTATTTATGTCTCTCTTTTACCATCTCTCTCTCTCTCACTCTCTCTCTCAAACTGAAAGGAAAATAAGCAATATGTGCACTTAACTACAAATCAACACGCAAAGGTGTCAAAATCCCTTTCACAACCTGGCATGAAAACTGCAAATGAAACACTTGGAATGTCCAATCAAACAAACAGCTGTCACACATTCTTGGTGCAGATGCGAGGAACGATTGGGCCTGTCAAAAATACATGTAGGAAATGAAGCTGAGTTGTTCTTGAACCACTTCAAAGAAAAGTCAAGCAGCAGTAATAAAACA
>VUQS01028575.1:0-11646 GCA_015108495.1 Heterochromis multidens | reverse complement strand
TTGAAAAAAAAAAATTTTGTTTTTTTTTTTTTTTTTTTTTTTTTTTTTAAAAAAAAAAAAAAATTGTAAATATTAAGAGCTGCTGTTTGGTCAAACAGGACATTTGATGATGCCACTCTTTTTAGGAAGTCCTGATTGGTGTATTTTACTCTTTTACAGATCATAAATGTGGAGCTGGACGATGATTACTCATGTCTGATTGTATAACTGTGAAAAAAATCACTATGTAAATGAATGGCTCATACTTTTTTCTGTCAATTGTGTTCCACTGCTTTTTGTCACTCTTTAAAACCCTGTTGCAAGGAGAGCAAGATGCAGTAGATATTCTTCTTCACATAGGCCTCTAGACCTCCCTTCCTCTGCAACCCCAGGCTGCTATGGAAAAATGTATATTCCCCAACCGGTTGGCAAGTGGTTGCTGGAAGTCGCTGGCTGTCACTAGGTGAATTTGGCTGCGAAGAGGGATATGGTGCTACACCAAAAACCTTGTGATTTCTTTGGTCACTATGTGATTGCCATGGTCGTCCGTAGTTTGGACTGAAAACGCCCAATTGTCAGCAAACACTCGCGAACTACTTGCCAAGCGATTGTGAAACTATGAAAAGTACGACACAAACCATAAAAGGAGAACGTTAGCCTTCAAAGTAAAATTGCTCCTTTTGAAATATGTTGGTTGTAGCAGTAAGGCACAACTTTTACTTTGAAGGTGAAGGCTCTCCATTTCACTTTTTCAAGTTTCATTACCACTCGGCGAGTGTTTGCAGAGACGTCAGTGTCTTCCACACTCACTACGGGCAATCATAGGAATCTGCTAGCAAACAAAGCAATCACAGAGGTTTTGGTGCAGACCGTCTTTGCAACCAATTTTAACTCCAGGAATCACTCAGCAACAGGTTGGACACTAGAGACTACACACTTTTCCCTCATAACTGGAGGTGGCCAAGGAGTTGCCAACTGGTCTCTAGGCCTGTGTCGATGAGACCTTAGATTTTTGGCCTTTTTTTAAAAAAATGAAATCTGCTAAAATGGTATGAAATGTGGCTAAATATAGCAAGAAAGTGCTCCTAAGTTAGCAACAATTAAGTGACCTGAAGCATGATTATCACTGTGAGAGGGAGGGGTGTTAGGTGGACTAGCGGAGATGGTTTATATTTCCACATTTAAAATCAAACAAATATCTAAATCCCAGAACTGAAAACAGTTTACATAGCCTCTCCTACAAAGAAAAATCTGAATAGATGGATATTATTTATTATTCAGAATTCTGTTTTCTCACTTGGCAGAATTTTCTTTTTAGTCAGTATGCCCATAGTCAAAAGAAGATTGTGATTTCCATCTGGGAATTCCCTGCCAATTCATGTGCATACATAGCGCGTTGGAAGCAGGAAGAGCACGCCCACAGAGTAATAGAGCATTAGATATGACATTGATTAAGTCAGATATTGCATGAAAAGACGAGCTGGAGTGGTGGTGGGTTGCAAAGTGGCCTGCAGATGCACAGCAGCTGTGGTCAGGCTAAAGCAGCTTAAATAGCATGTTCTGTATGAGATTTTCTAATTAGATGCATAAGGTGTCAGCTGAGCCATTAGCAGATTTGGGCTGGCATTGAGGAATGTGGCTGATGCTTGAAAGATGCAGCTCTACTGACGTCTAATTTCCAGATATTTGCTTTTTTGTTTTATCTTCCTTTAAAGAGCTGAGAGATCAATATGTTGTTCTAATATCTAAAGGCCAAGTTCATGTTTGCATGTAGCTTGTTCTGTCCAGTCAGGATTATAAAATCACATAAGACAAAAAAATCTCGACTAGATCCTCATTAATGAGCTGCTGGAACTAATGAATGTTTCATATTTTTGCTTGAAAATGGACTTTAACACTCAATTCTTTATTCTGAGCTCCTCTCTAATCATGGTCTTAGTTTTGTAATGAGTGCTCCTCTCATGCCTCAAGGGTGCAAGTAGGAGCTATGTTACTGGAGACTTCAGCCTGTATTTCTATACCTTATGGTTAATCTGTAGCATGAAAAGCCACACTGGAGGCGCTGTTAGCATTAATGTACCGACAGCTATCACTGGATTACCTTTAATACTGGAGAAAATGTCTTTAAAAGTTGTGCTTTTTCTCTGATTCCTGTCAGATTTATTGGCATCAGACTTCAACGACCTGCTAACCCTGACTCTGTTTCAGAGTTTGTTGTATTTCCCACCTAATCTCCAGTCACTAAACCACCAACTGTATCACATTATTTCACTGACCTTTACTAAATCAACAGCGCCGTCAGTATTTTGCATTCCACTTAACTCATTTTTCATTGTTTTCGATGTTTGTTTGCGGCTCTCTCCGGAGAGTTGGGTTTGCTGAAGAGGCCAATGAGCCGTGACTCGGCTTCATTTTTTTCCCCCAGTTTTCTCACAAAACTGCATAATTCTGCTCTTTTCTTTCCTCGCTCTGAGTCTGGCAGAGCTGCCAACGCTGTGATTCTCCAGGGGGCCGTTTTCAGTGCCTTGTTTCTGCATTGTTAACTGAGCGCAGACAGCTGTCCCACCACGCTGCACTTCGCTGCACTCTCATCTTTGTCTTTTGCATACTGGTTGCTGCTGTTGTATTGTGGGTCTGTGTGACTTTTCCACATTTGAATAACTCTAGTGGAGCAACAAAAACCCAGTACCCTCCCTGGCTTTGTCTATGCTTCCTTGCTGGCAGTGTCATGGTCTGGTTAAATCTCTTCTGTCACAGGCATCACCTCAACTTTAAGGTTCATGGACTGGGTTAGGTTAAGGGGGTCGAGAGTGACGTAAGGGGCATGTTGCTGAGTCGGTGCATAGGAAACACCTGGGGGAAACCCTGTAGGAAGTGACAGCTCTCCTGTTATCTTTTACAGTCTGTCAATAAGCTGAACTGGTTCTTTTTTTTCTGTTAATTTCTGGATTGAAACTAAGACATCAGACAGTCCAGTTAAAGTCTGTACAGCCTGAAAAGGGTGTGAGCATAAGCCATATCGAAGCTGTTGTTTCTGCGAGCACCATCTCTCAAGCTTCTAGACAGGAAGGAGCTGAATGCTTCACACGTCTGGTATGTCTTTCTAGTGGAAGCCAAGCTGCATGTTTAACCCACAAAAATGCCGGGAAGACTCCCAGCTCAGCTCCGTCACAGCCGGACACATCACGTCTGTGTAGGGATTTTCACTAGGGGGAATTCAGCTATTTCACCAAAATGTCAGGGTGTTGCACTGTAGGTTTGGCTTTCTGTGAGCTATTCTGTGCCGGTTTTTACTCCGACAGCCTGGTATGCTGCCTAGAAAGAGGCTGAGAGAAGCAGCACATCTGTAGGCTTGATTGTCTTCCTCCCTTCAATGGAACATTGTCCAGGCTGGTTCTCACAACTCAGGCCTCTTCTGGATCCTCTTTGTGTGTGTGTGTGTGTGTGTGTGTGCGTGTGTGTGTGAGTGCGTGTGTGTGTGCTCTTTCTTTCGTGTCCTGCGTCCCAGATATCTTCATTGAAATTCTTTTGTGTTGCAGTCATCTTGGACCACCCTGAGTTAGTATAAACCTGCGGTGCCATCCCAGACCTCACGTATCCTGACTATTTTTTGGCCTGTCCCTCCTTCCCACCCACTCATACAATACTCTTGTGACGTTGCACACATCCTCTTGCATCCTATGTAATAATAAACACTCAATCTGAAGCTGTCCATTTAAGCCCGTTTCCTCTTTCTGATGCACAGGAAGAACTTGCAGACCATACTC
Source organism: Heterochromis multidens (assembly GCA_015108495.1). Taxonomy (NCBI): domain Eukaryota; kingdom Metazoa; phylum Chordata; class Actinopteri; order Cichliformes; family Cichlidae; genus Heterochromis; species Heterochromis multidens. The sequence goes on along the minus strand of VUQS01028575.1, from coordinate 7,900 downwards.
AGGCCAGCTCCTAAAGTGAGGGGTGGGGGTGTTACTGAAAGGGTTAATCTGTGTCACATTTCCACCTCCGTGACTGTTGCCATTTCCCCCGTGGGCTGTGGTGGCCTAATTGTACAACCCCCTTCCCACCCCAAGAGCTGATGGGGGATGTATTGAGCAGGCATTGCATTGTGCATGGTGGCTACACCCAGCTGGTTTGTTAAAAAGCTAATTGCATCCACTTTCTGCCAATTTTCTAATCATGCAATAATGACACTTTAAAACCTGCAGTCCGCTCAGTCTTGATTGCAGCAAGGTGAAAGGTTTAAGGTGAAAGCGAAAAATGACGTTGGCCTCTATCCAAAGAAGAAGGGTTTAAATCAGTTGATTTAGCAGGTGATCAAAGTGTTTCCACCACTTTGGTCCAGAATTAAACCAACCACTGGATGCAAATTTACAGGTTTCCAGAGGATGATTTGTGCCAAGTTTTGTGGTGTCCTGACCACCACCAATAATCACAATTATTTTAGTCAATATTGGAACCTCAGTTAACACAGTTATTAATTACTTTAAACATCAAGCAGTAGCTGACCTTGAAAATGTATCTCTCTACAGCAGTTTTCCTTGAACCTTAAATAAGAGGTGAAGGTGGCAGGGGACACAGGGTTTCCCTGTACATAGTTGGGCCCTGATTGGGGGATGCTTTTGTTCACAAAGGCAACAACGGATCCCTGCCGGCCTGCCTCCTCCATGTCTGTGGGTGCAGACAGGTCAAGAAAAAACAACAGCCAACACCTCCAAAAGTGGAACATGTGAGAGACCCTGAGTGATCAAGAGGCAAACACATCCTTCCACAAGTTTTTCTCTCGATAGATCTTGTTGATCAAATCCACTCTTTTAGTAATTTCGGCTGGAGGTTTTAGGGAGTGGCAGAAACTGATAACTAGAAAGGAAATAAGTACACTCATCTCATTAGGATGCCTCCTGTATGCCTCCTAGGTGGGTGTTTCGGGCATATTCTATCTAGAAGAGACCCCAGGGCTTGGGAATGCCTCATTGTCCCCCTGGATGAGCTGGAGGAGGTTGCCAGGGAGAAGGAGGCCTGGACTTCTATGCTTAGAGCGCTTCCCACTGCCCAATTACCCGGACTCGGATAAGTGGTGGATGGATGGATGGATGAAAACCCCCCACAAGCTTTGTAGTAAAAATTAATGCAAAAGAGTAGTTGTTTTTTCCTCATTACCTTGTTTTCAAGCCTAAATTGTAATTGAAATTAAAATTGCTATTAGCAAACTTATTAAATCCTTTATTTAAACAGGTAGTCTCACTGAGAATGGGATCTCTGCAAAAACAAATACATTTTGAGAGTAGACACAGATCATGGACAGCTGCATTAAACATGTTCAGGAATTAAATGCAAGTGCAAGAGTGATTTGCAGATGTATAAGAATAACATTTTAAGGAGAGAATGTAGCTTAATGTAGCTTTATTTTATTTTGTAGCTCAGCCAAGTTCAGCATGAATAAAACATACAGAAGGACAGCAGCAAGAGTGAAAGGGAAGGTTTATGAGATGGTAGTGCTATGATGTATGGTTTGGAGACGGTGGTGCTGACAAAAAGACAGGAGGAAGAGCTGGAGGTGGCAGAGCTGAAGATGCTAAGATTTTTACTGGGAGTGACCAGGATGGACAAGATTAGAAATTAGTATATCAGAGGGACAGGTCAGGTTGAGCAGTTAGGAGACAAAGTTAGAGGCAAGGCTGAGATGATTTGGACATGTGCAGAGGAGGGACAGTGGATATACTGGACAAAGGACTTTGAATATGGAGCTGCCAGGCGGGAGGAAAAGAGAAAGACCACAGAGGAGATTCGTGGATGTAGTGAAGGAGAACATGCAGAGGGTTGATGTGACAGAGGAGGATGCTAGGGATAGGGTGAGATGGAGGCAGATGATCTGGTGTGGAGACCCTTAAAGGGAGCAGCAAAAATCCCAGGTATTTAAACAGAATCCTAAATCTTTATAGTTTTATGACCATGAAGGGTTTGAATATGGACCTGTCTGTCGACTTGTATCAAAAACAGACCGTAGATTTGTAATTGACAGATTAAGGGAAGAACTAGTGGCTAAATATTATATGGTTTTATTACAACTTACCGCCAGATTACCCAAGATTTTTAATTTACGACAAACCTCATATTTGAGAAAGCACAAATTTGCTAATTTTACTCAAGAAATGACATAACGATGATTGATTTGTTGTCTAGTTTAATCCTTTTGGAGGAATAGTCACCTAACTGTTCTCGATCATGTTTCATTGTTTTACGTTTTGGTATCACTGGACCGTGGCTTCAGAATAGCAGATAAAGAAAATGCGGTATGTTAATTTCTTTCTGACATTTGTTGAAGTGTGTTTACAGGCAATTGCATCACACTCGCTCTGCTCTTCGCAGTGATTTGCTCTCACACTCATGTTTTATCCATTATAGCACTGAGAGTGAGAGCAGGATCATTGTGTTAAGAGGAAAGTGGGAGTGTATTGTTTATGAAATCCCCAGAATGGCTTTACCACTGACCTGCAACAAATCAAGGTCATGCCGGACTCACTGGCCACATTCCCATTCATTGTCTCCCTTCTCCAAGAACAGCGCTGCCAGCAAGAAGTTCGGATCACATCTGCTTCCAAATTCACTGTAAATACTGGATGTTGAAATTAGAGGTTGCATTTATAAATAGACCTTATCCTCTCTGAGTCTGTTGGTGTGTTTATATGCTATAGATTGAGCTTTTTGTCTAGACTGAGAGTGCCTTCAGATGCTGTTAAATCTGTAATCTCCTGTGTAGTGTTCAGAAGAGACTAAGGATATTATTAGCAGCTAATATATTTCGAACCACTTTGAGGACTATGAAAGGTGTGATGTATTGTACAGTATGTAAAGACTTAATAAATAAATAAATACTCTAATAGCTACTTTAAAATATGGATGCACTGATGTATGAACCAATATTGGTTAATATTTATCAGTTGTTTCAAAAATAATAGCTGAAAGACCTTAAAATAGGTCAGTTATTGACCAGCTCCATTAAGAGAAACACCACATTCAGTCCTATGGGCAGACACTTCCTTGAAAAACATCACATTTAATCCCTGGGTTAAGCCCAAGCAAAGATGGCGTGATATCAGTTCTCTCAGGAAAAACAGGGAAAAAGTTTGGATTTTCCATTTCAAAGTTTGTTTTTTAAAGTTTTTTATTTTTTATTTTTTAAAGTGTCTTTAAGTGGATTAAGTGGATTTATTTGAGATTGGGTGGGGCAGACACTTTCCACTGCCAACAAATGTTTTGTCTACAAAATTGTAGAGCAATGCAGGAAGACACTGCAAAAGTATAAATGCTGGCAGTTGCTTTGGCCAGCTGTGTAGGCTATGTTGTAGGCGCTACATAGATTCAGTGCACAAGTATAAATAAAGCATTACAGGGCTGTTTACAGCACAGGTTGCTACAAGCAAGTAACCCACAATTGCTGCATTCAAAAGCAGGAAGTAGTCCTGGTTCTGGTCTGCAGCCTCGGTGAGCTGCTCTTCACCTGCTGCAGGTTCACTACCGAAAAAAAAAAAAAAAAGTACTCGAAATAGTCACAAAATACACACGTGCAGCCTGTGTGTGAGAAACACTGGAGATAGTTTGCACAAGCCTGGATCAGTGAAACAAAGGGGTGTTAGTGTCCTGGAGTCACCAGTAGGTTCAAGAGGCTCCTTACGGCTCGTGTATTTGGGAAAATCTGAGCTTACTCGGCAGTAACAGTCAAACTAGGTGGTATCTCACTGCTTCCCATCAGGTTATCCAAACAGATTAGGAGTCTCTGAAAAGATGCTTATCATAAAAACAACAGTGAGAGATCCACAGTCAGATATACGATGGAGATGTGTTGTTGCTTTTAGACACTTTGAGTCTCTCTCCTGACTGTCTTCAGTGCTGAAATCCATCCAGCTGTCTGACTGCAGAATGAAAGGAGATATTGTGCAGGAGACGTCTGTTCCAAAGCTGACCTGCAGTTAAAGCTTTGATATATTAGTGGAAAAGCTGACACGGGAAAGAAAACCATCACAGATCCAACTCCGATGTAACAGGAGAGAGACTTTCAGGGTTATAATTGTGGATTTCAGGGCTGTGCTTTCACACACTCTGTGATGCAAGTCCTCAGCTCTGATATCCAGCTAATAACTCAGGTTTTTGTACCCTTAAATTAATCTGTCTGAGAAGAAGCTAAAATTAGATAATCCAGATGTTTTGCCATTTCTCTCTGGCGCAAATCCCTGAGCCAGACGAGTTATAAATGGAAACGTTATTTTCCTTATTAAAAGAATCTGAGGATGACTTCAATGAGAGGAAAGCAGCTGTACTTGGCATATTTTGTACATGAAAGAGCCTTTTATCATGCGGTAATTATTCTCCTCACTGCCTTTAACATGTTTTTTTCCTTTAGTCCAAAATGTGTAGATGTCTTTGTTAGGAGTGTGTCAGCATGGTGTCCTTGTGGATGTGTTTGGGCCGACGGTTAAGAATTTGAGCAAGCGTGATTTCAAAAAGAGCGGGAAAGGCCTCTGCAGCTGTTTTTCTGTGCAGCTGTGAAGCAAACGGAGGAGATATGCCGCAACGTTTTGGTTTCTTTGGCAGACAAACCCAGCTCTTGTCTTTGTGTACCTCTGCCTGAGCCTGGAGAGCGATCAGAGGAGGGCCGAGGGCAGCTGCTCAGAGGTCACCACGGGGTCAGGGTTTGGCAGTCCGTGTCTACTCTAAGTGTGAAGGAGTTGTTAACACATTAACCTATGTTTGTGAATAAGGTGAAGCCCTTTGTGAGCAGGTGTTTCATCCAAATATTTATTAAAATTGTCTATTATGTAACTAAAATAGTAGTGTAGTCGGTTATCAGTCGGTCCACTGTTGGTTTGATGGCCATGAAATGTTTAACAGACATTTGTGGTTCCCAGAGGACGACTTGTACTGACTTTAGTGATCTCATGACTTTTCCTCCACTGTTCCTATGAGGTTTGACATGCTTTGCAACTGTTTGATGATTTAATAACAAGTTTCAGTAAGTGAAATGATCTCTGGACTTGATTTAGTACTATATCAGCTCAAATTTTGAATTTGTTGGTTCATGACCAGATGATTGAGATCATTCGTACTCAGCAAGGCTTGTTGACATTATAAAATCTAAGAAAAGTCACTCAGTTATTGAAATCTTTTGTTGCACTTTCATTATGAGGAGCAGGGCTGCACGATTATGGCCAAAATGATAATCACGATTATTTTGTTCAGTATTGAGATCGTGATTATTTGTCACGGTTATTCATTTATTTTAGTGACAAAAAATGTTTTTCTTGCAATGTCATGTAAACAGAACGCTGCTTTCACATCTGTGCAAATCTTTGCATCAAAAAAAAAATTGGTCCTCCTTATTCACCTGAATTCAGTGCATCTCTTAGAAGAAAAATGAAAAATATATATATAAAAAAAAAACTTAACACAAAATTAAAACAGGGCACTGCTTTCATCTTTACATTGTGCTACATTCCTGTTAATTAATCTTTGCAGGCAAACAATATAAAGTCTCTCACTCAATTCATTGTACCTGCATGATTGATGTAAATAAAACTAACTGTGCGAGGGGATAACATATCCTTTGTCCAGTATGTTGACCATTTTCCTGAAGCCTTCGTTCCTCACCGTGTTTGCTGGATACTAATCTTTGGCCAAAGGGAATGCGATTGCTTTGGTGATTTCATTGTATCGTTTTGAGTTGGATTGCTACGCTGACAGGCTGTACAGGCTGGCTTTTATAGACGTCTGACTTCACATCGGAGGATTCACGTTAACATTGCATTGTTTTTCTTGGACTTAATGCATTAATTATACTGCAGTTTGTGGTGTCTTTTCAGGCAGCTAAATAAGTTAGTTGAATTTATCCTGAATCCAAAGTATTTCCAAACAACGAATGAGAATCCGTTTCGAAGGACAACCTCTTTGCCAGACATTTGATTTTTGTTGTCTGTCTGTCTGTTGCTTATCCAGACTAGTCCAGGAAACTTAAAGCTATGTGTGTGTTCAAAAAGATAGCTTTTAAAAATGAATATCAACACTTAAATCTTGGCAAGAGCAGCAAAAAGACAAAACTTCAATCACCAAACTAGTCCTCTAATTTTATTTTATCTCTCACCTCATTATGAGATGTGTCAAATCTGACTGATTTTCATCCTTCCCTTTGGCAGGATATAAATGCAATTCTTGGCTCTCTGTTGTCATGCAGCTTTGAGAAGATGGGATTCATCTGCTCAGATTATGTGGGAATGTTATCCCCTGCTCTGTGTTACCCTGCCTGTTTGCGTGGTTGCTTTGCTCCCTGTGATCAGCTGGCTGATGGACAGCACCAGAGCTCAAGCCTCTCGCCAAGGAAAGCTCTGAAAATATGCACACATCCTTCAAGGTCCAGCAGGACACTAACAGGCTAACGGAAGAGAGAGCATAAAAAACAGAATCTGTAACGCATAGCTTGAGAAGTTTGATCGGCTTATGCATTGGCATTATTCATGCTTGCAGTCTTGTTTTAATGAGCCTTTTCAGTAATTTGGCAGATGAAGCCAGTTTAGTCATTGTTAGAAGCACTAAAGTTGTATGAAAACTTCTAAGGCTTTGCAGAGAGATTTTTGAAGTCTGAAAATGACATTTATGATACTACAGAGAAGCCGTTTTAAAACTGGTTTAAAGTGTCTAGCGGAAGTGTGCAAAGCTTTATTTAAAAATTATTGGCATGAGACACATGGAAAATTAAGCGATTTGTGTTGCAGTTCTGTGGAGTGTTTGTGTGGTATCTTGGGTCATGCTGGGTTGTGACTTAACTTTCCCATTTATCTGGACTTTGGATGGTCGCTAGGAGGACACTAGCTTTACACCCTGAGGCTGGGTTTGTGTCTCCTTCTCGTCTCAAACCAGGGATCTTTCCTCTTAAAGGTGAGTGTGTTAACCTCCTTGGAGCCACTCTGTGGAGTGTTTACCATGGATGTGCAATTTTAATTGGCGAAGGTTTACACACAGATTGCCAATACGTTGTGATCAATCTGAATCAGTCTGCACCGTTGGCTATAATTTGGGAACACTGTTTTGCCTTTGAGGCTCCACATCGATCAGATGACTGAAAACTCTAGTGATGTACTTCTCTAAAACCACAGTTTAGTTGATATCTCAGTTTTTGAGTCATTGTTTTGGTTCATACCTTGTTTTGTTTAAGAGATAATGAGTAGCAAAAAAATAAAATAAAAACTTTTAAGCTTTCAGCAGACTGTCAAACTTTAAACAGGCATTAACAGCTCCATGTAGGGATCACGGTACGTAAAGCTGGAATCACAATGGAGTATTTTGGACGTTTGTATTGTGGTTTCGGTTTCGGTTTTATAGCTGTTACACCCCTCTGAAAACCACTTAGTGATGATTGATTTAGCCTGCTGTATTTCATGAACTTAATGATGATAATAAAAATTTTTATTTTGGGTCATTATTTTCAGTTTTTCACAAAATGACAGGAACAACCAAAAAATACCTGAAAAAATAAATAAAATCATACAGAAAGAGCACAAATTAGGCTGAAGTTTTAGCTTATTACTCCCTCTTTACCTAGCATGGGCTGAATGGCAACACTTTTAAAACTACAGGGTGGGCCATTTATATGGATACACCGTAATAACATGGGAATGGTTGGTGATATTAAAGTCCTGTTTGTGGCACATTAGTATATGTGAGGGGGCAAACTCCCCAAGATGGGTGGTGACCATGGTGGCCATTTAGAAGTCGGCCATCTTGGATACAACTTTTGTTTTTTCAATAGGAAGAGGGCCATGTGACACATCAAACTTATTGGTAATGTCA
>VUQS01028574.1:21895-35229 GCA_015108495.1 Heterochromis multidens | reverse complement strand
TTCAGAATACCTGGCACGTGAGTTGCTCGAAGGGAGAGGAATCATGTGCTGCTCCACACAATTATTTCCCTGGCTAACCTGTGCAGCTGCAGGGAGCGAGTGCCGCCCTGGCAGTTGATATAAGCAACTACCGTGGAGTTGTCTGTTTCCACTAAAACATGTTTCCCCCGGAGATATGGCAGAAAATGCTGTAACGCTAAAAGCACTGCGCGGAGCTCCAGCACATTTATGTGAGCCCGAGCCAGCCTCCGGGGCCAAACGTCATTCACTGCCCTGTCTATTATCGTTGCACCCCACCCTGATAGGGATGCATCTGTGGTCAGGGTCACCCTGGATGACACCGCCCCCAGAGGTACTCCCACAGTGAGAGCTGCTGGGTTGTTCCACGGCTGGAGAGCCACTGTACATAACAGTGTTATTTTTACACTGCGACCGAGATGGCGGTGAGGGCACATACATAGAGATGTGACCCACCGCTGAAAGTCTCTTATCATAAGCAGCCCCAAATGCACCACAGATATCACCGAGGCCATGAGGCAGAGAAGGCTGAGACAGAGTCGGAGCCGCACGACTTTCCCCAGCTGAAAGAGGGAGAGACACTGAGTGAAGGATGCGATCCTCCGCTCTGAAAGTGCGACACGATAAGACCTGGAATCTGTATTGACCCCAGATACTCTGTACATCGTGCAGGTTCCAAGTGGCTCTTTTCCAGGTTGATTTTGAAGCCGAGCTCTGTGAGGTGATTCACGACCACACTGGAGTCTCTGATCTCCTGTTCCCGCCATCGGGAGCATATCAGATAATCGTCTATGTAAGAGAATATCCTGATGCCGCTGTTCCTTAACGGAGACACCGCTGCCTCCACACATTTGCTAAAAACCCCCCCCAAAAAAGAAAAAAAAAAACCCTTGGCGCTAGAGACAGCCCGAATGGGATAGCTTGAAACACGTATGCTATGCTCTGATAAGCGAACCTGAGCTATTTCCTGTGTGGAGGATAAATGGCAATGTGAAAATATGCATCTGAGAGGTCGATTGTAACAAACCAATCGCCTGGGTGAACTGAGCGACAGAGCGCTTTGTGCGTGAGCATTCTGAACTTGTACTTGTACTCTCAAGTGTTTTTTTTTAATACACGCAGATCCAGAATAGGACGGAGTGATGATCCGTCTCTCTTCGGGATGAGGAAATAGCGGGAGTAAAACCCCTGCTGAGCCTCCTCGCTCGGGACCGCTCTGATAGCCTGTTTGTGTAGCAGAGAAGAAATTTTGTCCTCTAGGACGTTTGCTGAATCTCCGCTGGCCACCGAAGTCAACATTCTGTTGAATTTTGGTGGCTTCATTGCAAACTGTAGTCTGTATCCTTGGGAAATGGTGGACATAACCCAGGGATAGACTGCACATGCGTGCCACTGCTCCAGCTGAGCAATGTGGGGACATTCTGCCCTTGGCAAACTGCCTGGCTGCAGGAATGCACACTTTATTTTTTTGTTACCTCCAAAAAACAATGAAGTGTCTGGTGAATCTGGGCCATGCTTGGTGACACTGACCAGGTGCTCAGAAGTGAATGATGACACGAGGAGTGCTTGGTGACACTGTGTCATTCGTCCCAGAGATGGGGACTGAGAGATGGCTTCTGATGAGCAAGGAACCCCAGGAGCCTCTGAACCATGAACTCTGAGTGGTTTGGTTACCCCTTCCAACACCTTCCTTCTCTTTGAGGGAGGAGAGAGAGGTGACACAGAATATTGCAGGCATGCTAGGTCGAACGCTTCTTTTTCCTTCTTTTTTTCATGCTAGGTCGAACGCTTCCTTTTTCCTTTCTTTGCAGCAGCCACTGCAAAGGAATGTTTGCCCCATGGCCTTGGGTTTTCTGCCCTGACCTGCTGGGAAGACTGCGGTCCTGCCATTTGTCTCTGCATTTTGGCCCCACTCTGCCTACCCCTCACAGCTGCTGCTGCAGCAAAGCCAGCTCTTGGCACCTGGTGGGGTTGTGGGTTAGATTTTCTGGGTAAGCAGAGGTTGAAAGCTTCTCCCTCTTGCTTTCTGTGAGTGCTTGCCTGTCTCATTTTCTCCAAGGCTCCACCAAAGAGACCCTTGATCGGGTCATAGGCTGCGTCCATGACTTGACCAGTGACAGCTCATTTCTTTCATGCCAGCAGGGGCTGGTGGAAGCCTCTTGCCATCGTACAGGTCACGTTCTGCCCCCTCCGCATCCTGGGCTGCTGGCCATGGGATACCCAGCTTGGCAGTAGCCCATTTGCAGGCCCTCATACTAGTTGCTGTCTACTGGGGGTGAAACCACAACCCCACTTGGGGGCCTAAACTGCTGGGCAGGGAAGGTAGAGTCATCCTCCTCCTCCTCCTCCATGTCCTCTAGGTCGAGAAGGTCGGAGGTCGGAGTTGGCATCGCCCTCTGTGTCCTCGCCACCTGGCTCAAACACAAATGTCGGTTACCTCGATAACTAAAACCAGGCAACCACTGAGACAGCTTGCCTGACGCGAGTACACTTCTTTCGAAGGACTTACTCAGCACAATCCAGACTAGAGCCGGAAAACTGCGTTCGGCAACATACTCCTCTACAGGATGCCTGAGAACTGTTAAACAGCTAACCAAGTTAGCCTGGACACGCTGACGGAGCTCAATGTAGGTTCTCACAGGAAGAAAGCGAGAATGAGTAGGGAGGGACTGGTTGGCCATGTTAGTGTGAGGGAGCGGAGCCCTGAGCACGACTCGACAGGTCTGTCACGGACAAACGTGTCATTGGAGCTGCCGTAGTTGGTGACCCCTCTGCTTCTTTTAAGCGTGTCTCAGTGCAATCCTTCACGTGTTTTGGTTTTTGTTGCTTCCGCAGCTGGTCCATCATGTTATTGTGTCCCCAGAAACATTTCTGTTGTGTTTTGTGAGATTTTGTTTTTTTCTATTTCTATTGTGTTTTATTCAACTTACGTTGTTTTTTTTCTTATTTCTGTTGTGTTTTGTGTGCTTTCGCAGTGTTTTTCTATTTGCTTGTGTTTTCTTAAGTTGCAGTCTGTTTGACCTCTCAGGGCCACCGTATTTGTCTTTATATCTTGTCCTAACTGAGAGGGCCTCCTGAGCAAGTCCACAAATTTAAATCTTTATAGATTAAACCTTTTCATTTCATAGAAGAATACACTGGCATATAAAAATGTGGACCATGAGTGTCAGAGAAAAGATTTGTCTTGTGTTCTTGCATACTAACACTATAGTGCTAAAATAGCTTCGTATGTTTGCTTTTTGCATTGAAAATTACAGAAGATGAGTCAAATATTTAGGGGGCTGTGTGGAGGTGGAGAGGGATGGAAAGGGAAGGAAATGAGGTAGAAAAGAAGACAAAAGAGATCATAGAAAACAGAAAGAAATAGAGAAAGCAGTAGAAGGGAGGTTACAGTGGGAGATGAAGTGGAAAGTACAATATGGAAATAGAAAAAGGGAGAAGATAAGCTTGAAAAGGGAACAAAAGAGTAAAGAATTCAAGGAGAGAAGGAAATTGGAGAGAAGAGGAAGAAGGGATATAAACAAGAACGAAGGGCATTAAGCAGCTTAGAGGACGTCCTCGCTTTTTTTTGGTGTTTTTTGAGTAATGAGGCTGTTAATTAGCAGAGGCATGCATGGTTTATTAAATCAAAGTGTTTACAACTTTCACTGTCAAACAGATTCTTGCTGGTCCATGATGATGTTGCAGTGGTAATTACAGTGTCATAAATGGGTTTATTAATAATGATAGGATAACTAATAAAAAATATTCCATTAATAATTAGGCTATAATTATTTTAAAGGCTCTTTTTTTCTAAGTTAACAACTGTTCTTTCTGTGACTGTCCTCCAAGAAACCTTACAATGTAAATGTTGATTGTTCCTTTATTTTGATTTTATTAATCAATATAGTTAAAATACATGGAAAAAATTTACTTATTTAAAGGGTCATTTCCTATTTATCACTTATCTTTGTGAGGATACAAATACATCTGCATGGAGAAGGAATGCAGCATTTCATTTTAGATAACAAAACAAACAAGTTGGTGTTGTCAAATTACTTGTTTTATCTAAGTGTAATAAATCTGTAATCTCAATTAATCTGTGATCAAGACTAATTTAGTATTGAGATAATTATTTTAGCCTAACATGTAAGGTGACCTTAATTGTAAGGCCACACCTTTGTTTTGCTGCCAGGTTAATACAACGATGAACACTTTTAATAAACACAAAAACAAAACTCATAACTTTACTGACATTCCTGAAGAGCAGCATCTTTTTTAAGATTTAATTTAACTCTATTTATTCATTTCTTTTGCTGCAGTATAAGCGCTATTTAAAACTGTTACTTCCATGTCAAACACATAATACACAGAATGACACACTACCTCCTCACTGCAAATCGCATTAAAGCATTGCACACAGCTGTGCCAACGGCTTCCATCAAACTGTTTGGTGCATGTGTGTGGTGGATATATGTATATGCATTTGTACTAATAAAATATAAGACTATTGTAGGATGCTGGCACTATGATAAACAGAAATTTATGATTGGCTAGTTTTTAACTTTAATATAGTATAGTGGTGATAAATTAAATGTAATGTAGTACATAACTGTTTCCAGTGATTTTACATTGGTAGCCAACTTATTCTTTGACAAGGATGAAAGCTGTAGTGGATGATTTAAAGTCTGGCATTACTATATTTTCTACATTTTAACATTTTACATTGCAAAACAGAACGAACATCAAAAAACCATCTACAACTTCACAGTTGTATGAAAACGTTTTGACACCCCTGGGCAACTCACAGGCAAGTACTTTTCTGACTATCGGGGAAAACGATTCCATATCTTTCTATATATATATATTTTTTTTAATTGTAAGCTAGTAAGTAGCAGCAGATAGAAAAAACAGGGAGAGCAATGGGGAGAAGTGCAATATTAAGCCCCTAGCCAGAGTTTAAACCACAGCCTTTGCATTTACATGGTCATGCATCATAAACACTAGGCTGCCAGGACACCTCTAAACGATAATCTCGTTTTTTTATTGCCAGCTTAATGTGTAAGTTACAGAGTCTGTAGGCACCAAAATATGCTTGTTATACTTGTTGTATCGGCATGCCATTATAAAAGCCAATATAATCAATATAGGGAGCTTTGTAAATCTTTTAGAAATTAGAGGACACCTGACCAGGACTTTTGATCAACTCACATTGTTTTCCTCAATGTGTTTTCCTCAAAAGCAGACTGTTTTTCCTCTTTGAGGTACTTGAACTTAAAATCTTACCCTCTGTTCCCTATACTGTCATGAAAGAAAAACGAAAGGTGTTTTTTTTTCTTTTCTTTTTTTTTTTCACTGACTTTCTCTAACTTGCACACTCTCCATTTCTGTCTCTGATACACACAAACACACATCAAGGCCAACCAGGCTCAGGGTTGGTTTATCTGCAGCTTACAGTGAGTTGTTGGAGAACACTGTGCTTCCAGTCCTCCCTTGGTTGTGTTTGCACCATGTGTGGCAGTGTGCATATGACTGACTGTATGTGTTTGTGAGAGAGGGGGAAAGTGACATAGCACATTGCCTGTGTATGTATGCTTGTTTGTGAGTGAGAAGTGCACTGCAAAATAAGCAACTATGTTTGGTGTGTGGATGTATGTGTGTACACTGCAGTGGCTGTGGATTAGACCGTGCAGATGAAATGACTGAAGCCTGGGGAGGGCTGTTGCAAGAGAAAAGAGGGAAAGACTAATGCACACATAAATACACTGACATAGCAGTGTGTTGTTGGTTTGTATCATACCTGTGAACTGATATTGTCAATTCTGATTTGAGCACAATAAATTGCCTTTATTTCCACTGCATTTTAAAATTTACAAACAAAGATAAGGTGAAAATGTCTTGAACTCCTACATGTTGACAAACTAAAATTCAGTGTTTCCACTGGTATGGGCTCCATTTCATGTACATTACCACAAATGCCATATAAAAACTTAACTTAGCACTAATTTTGGCATATGTGTAAAGCACATTTATTTCATATGTGTTGCAGGACTCGGCACAGGAAAGTGTCATCACCCGTGACATCCACCGCACTTTTCCCGCACATGACTACTTCAAAGACTCTGATGGAGATGGACAGGACTCACTGTACAAGATCTGCAAGGTAAGCCTGATGATATGACATTGAGGTTGTGGAGCGACATAAACTAGCTGTCAGTAGTAAGATCCAGATATTATGATTTACATAAAATAAGCTCTTGATTATATTAGTATGGTACCTCACTTTCTTAATGACATCATGGAAACAAAGGTAAATCCCTTTACACGCTCTTTCACGCTGTGTTCAGATGTTTTGTTTGTTTTTTTAACTTTCCTGCTTAGAGTGCTAAATCAAGCTAATTCTTTTATGTGTGATAAAACTTACCTATTCCTGTAAGCCCAGTCATACTTTTTTTTTTTTTTTATCTTTTTGGTCTGGCATGGTTTAATAGGAATTTGCTTGGCATTTCAAGCTGGCTCTACAATATATGATTGACAGTGCATACTGAGACATCAACGTGAACCCTTCCTACACATGACCTTCTGGACATACGCACTACTCAGTGGACAGTCATTGATCTTTTCTTCCAATTTCCAAAGTGGAAAAACATGGTGGCTGTTATGTAGGTGGAAGATTTCTTCATACTGCCAACCAAAAATGGTTTTTGAGTATCAAAGTTAAGGCAATAAGTAAGCCATGTAATTACAAAATACTTAAGACTTTTTTTTTTTAACAAGAATTAGACAAAACATTGTGACCTTTCTTGGATTTCTCATAATCAATGTAAGGTTTACCTTACAGTATAAATTGACATAAGGTGAATTGGACTGAATTGAATTGAACCACTCTAATGTCTGATGTCAAGGTCTGAGATATATTGGACAATAAGTGAACAGTTGGTTATCATAGTCAACTGGTAGCTGAATGTTGTTACACCCTGAGAAAATTTGACAAACTGCAAACCGTGTGCTTTGTGTGATCAATGGTAATTGCTCACAGACAGTGGTGTAATTGGGGATAAATCACACAGTGTTGAAAGGATGTTGGGGCATATGTGAGATCATGCCCTACATGCATTTCTGTGTTGTCATACAGACAAGATGCAACAATATAATGTAAATTCCAAACAAGGGACAATATCAAATTCAAACATGATACAGTAAAATCTTTAATCCATACATGCATACATACATACACATAAAATATTTAACGCTGTTGTTTTTTGGATTAGCCATGATCCTGATCTGTAACAAACAAAAAGCAAATTAAAATTCTCTCAATTAAAAGTATAGGCTCCCCAGTGGACTTAGATCCTGAGGTAATTATCTGTGAAGTAACACAGTGCATTTTATTCAGACAAAAGCCAAGGTCAGCACCACTGCAATGTATAAAATCTAGTCTTAATCTCTGTGACTGTCCTCCTCTTAGCCTGACTGCAGCTGTGTACTCATCCAAGATGATTTTTATGCATAGATGTATTTACAGTACCCAACTATAGTTAGGTCCATAATTTGTTGGACAAAGACAACATTTTTGTAGTTTTGCCTCTGTATATCACCACAGTGGATTTTAGACCTGTTCCCTTGTTATATCATGACATATGAAACAGATATACTATCTGAAGTTGATTCAAAGTGAATTTGTATTTTATAGCTTCTCAGTGTAATTTTGAATGAGACCCAAAGAAATATCGGTGCAAATGAGTGAGGCTGAAAAATCAAAACCAAATAAACCTATCAGAGAGAGAGAGAGCAAAAACTTTAGAAATGCCCAATTTACAATCTGGAACATTCTTAATAGAACAGGTGAGCAACACCAAAAGACCTGAAAGACCACAGAAGATGACTGAAGTGCATGATGACAGAATTATTTCCATGGTTAAGAAAAACAACTTCTAAACATCTAACTAAATCAAGAACTGTTTTGAGGAGGTGGGCACATTATTGTTAAAGTCTGTAATCAGGAGGAGTCTTCATTAATGGAAATACAGAGGGTATACAACTAGGGGCAAACTGTTGGTTACACTCAAGAACAGGAAGGCCATATTAGTCTTTGCCAAAAAACATCTAAAAAAGCCTGCACGGTGCTGGAAAAACAAAAAATCTTTGGACAGATGAAACCAAGATGAAGCATATCACATTAGCATTATGGCATGGGCATGCATGGCTGCAAGTAGAACTGGGCCACTAGTGTTTATTGATGATATGAGTGCTGATAGAAGTAGCAGGATGAATTGTGAAGTGTACAGGGCTATACTCTCTGCTCAGGTTCAGACAAATGCTGCAAAACTGATTAGACAGCGCCTGACAGTGCAAATGGATAATGACCCAAAGCAAACTGCAAAAGCAACCCAAGAGTTTCTCAAGGCAAATAAATGGGATATTCTTCAATGGCCCATCAGTTACTTGATTGCAACAGATATATCACAAACACAAAAAGATTGTAAAATTTAAAATTCTAAAGACATGACAGATAAGGCTAAGATTGACCTCTAACAGAATGATGGGAAGAAAAATGTATGGAAAAGTCTTTGAAATGCTCATTATCCAAAATATATTACATTCTTCATGAAACATGAAGAATCCAACGGCACTGATTCACTTCTGTTATTAATAATCTGACACAAGCAGCTGGATGAATTCTGAAGGGTGTAGAGCTTTACTTTCAGCTCAGATTCAGTCAAAATTGAATGGACTTCATGGTGCTGATGGATAATAACCAAAAAAGCAACCCAGGAGTTTTTGAAAGTCAGAAAAGTGGAATCTTTTGAAATGCCTAGTCAGTCAGCTTATCTCAAACTGATCAAACTGCATTTCACATTCTGAAGATGAAAGTTTAGAAAGACACACGAAGAAACAATAACTGAAGGCAGAAAGTAAAGGTCTAAGCATCACATAGGAGGAAACCTCATTGTTTGATCATGTCCATGGTTTCTAGAAATCAGGCAGCCTCACTTTTGAGCAAACTATTGGAAAAATAAGCATTCTCTTTATTACTGTCCTTTTTGTCCAATTACATTTGTCTTGAAGAGCTGTGCTGTATTATAAAGTAGAATTGTAGGTATTTCAGTATTCTTTATGTTAACATGGAGATTTTTTGTCAAGAACTAATACAAAAATTTCTTTTACAATTTTCATATCAATGTAGCTAAATATAGCTCTTTTTAACTTTAAATTGGATGTTAAAAGTACATTGGGTAATTATGAAATGAGTTGACAATTATGACCACAAATGAAAATCAGATAGAGTATATGAAGTGTATACACTAAATATCAATGTGGATATGACAGAAGTGTTCTGTCTTTAAAATCAAAGCTAGTTTTAGAGTGATGAACAAGAACTTTTGCTCTGTGTGTTTTCCTAGCACTGCAAAAGTAGAGTGTGGTTGGTCAGCGCTTTGGGAGAACCTGTCAGGAAGGTTTAACATCCAGTCTGGACCCAACTAGGTCAGTGGCGAGCTAGCCTTCATTTGTATGCAAATCCATGTAGATTTGCTGCTGATAAGGTTGGTTGGATCTTGAGGCATGAGTGGGTTACAGGCACAGAGGATCCAGTACAAAGTTTGTATTCATCTTTATATCCTACTCAGTAATAAGCCTAACCTTTATTCTCCAGGGAAGGACATCTTCTCTTTCTTAGTGATCATCAGTTTACTCTTTTAGTGTTTCATTCAGTCATACTTCCAGCTAAGATATACAACCTCAGAGTGTGCCCTCTGGAGCAGTTTGGGATTAATGAGCTAATGTTGGGATTCAAAACTGGGAACTTTCACACAGCTCTTTCACTCTGGCTCCTGTATCTGGATAAATGAATTATCTCCATATTTTAACCAAAATACTAATCTCTAAATACTGTCACACCTGTAGTAATAATAGTGCCTGTCACAATGTTTTACAATTATAGGTACAGTGAGGCAACCGCACATATATTATGGCTTTTACACTATGATTATTAACACATTTCCAAAATTATATACTTTAAATGTAAGAATAGAGAAATCTATCTCCTTGTTAGATATTAGAAATCAGGCATACTTTGTAGACTGCAATAATCCACCCCTCTGATCCTATTATCTGCTCAGGCTAACAAATTTAGATTTCACCCACCAGGACCTCCCCCATCCATCTGTCAGCATGCACTTCTCCCGGCCGAGTAGGGGACGTGTGAATGCCACACTCCATCAAGCATGTCAGCCTGTAGATTACACTCCAGACAGCTCCACAAGACTTCTCCATTACCTCCACATCAAACCCCAAATTAGCTGAACAGATCAGCAGTGGAGCTCTGGACGTCCACACTCATTTTTCAGGCATGGAAAAGGGGCGACATTCTTTTAACCTAATGTACAAAGGTTTGACTGCTCTTATAGTCAGTGTGTCCATCCAATGAGTGAGCATCCTGCCAAAATATCTGTGGAAGATATTGAACCATTACCAGCTTAGTCATTTCAAGTGATTCTAAAAAAAATAGGCTAAATAGAACAAGTTTAAAGAGTGTTTCATTAACTTCCATTGCCTCTCACACTCCACCGGCAGTGCAACTGCTTAATAAAGGGAAGCTTGCACAGTTCTGGTGCTGCTGACCTCTGAAACATTGAGCTTCCATGCTGATGGTTAAGCACACCCGCTTATAAGTGAAGAGTATAAGGTGATTTATCTTAAAATAGACATGGGCCTGCATTGCCTGGTGCCCCTCTTACCTCTGCAGCCTCCCACTTGAGCAGACATTGGAATTACACCGGTTTGTTTTTCAGTGTAAATATCTGTCTTCCTGTCCATATGTCTGACAAGGATATAAGCAAACCAGAATGGAAGCTGTGTGATCTTTGTTTTCTCTCCCATTAAAAACAGTCTCTGTTGAATGGTTTTAGATTATTTTTTCTATCCCTGGATCCTTGTTTACACTGTGTCTGTTTGCCCATTAGCATGATTGGTGGGGTGTGTCAACTACCGACCGTTTTGAGACATCGCCTCTCCTGAATGGTCATCTGAAGGTTATTCTCTTAGATCAGTCACTTTAATGACTGAACTAGCCAGATCTCATGTAAGACAGGCCACCTCTTCTCTTCTACTGAAGATGAGAGAAGTTTTGTGTTGTCAACTGCTGTACTGCACACAATTCCTCCACAGTAGGGAGGCCAAACAATACTGTAGCATGGGCATGGACTAGTTTTTCCTCACATTTGGCACAACCCATTTAAGTTGATGAGGTCTAATAATCTAAGGTCTAATGCAGTTCTCATAAACACAGAATTTTGTGGAACAAACATTGAAGAAGTTCTTCAGATTTGGCATAAACATTCACTTGAACTCAAGAATAAACAGATTAGATTTGCTGATAAAAGGTCAGGGACACTATGATCTCACATATGATGATATTGAACCATAATTCAAGATTTATAGTAATTATGACAGCATTTCACATAAATGTCTTATAGGATAAAATGACATTTTGTAATTTAAAAATATCCATATAATAATACCACTATTTATGTGAACATTTAGTTCTGTTACACTTTTTCTTTTTAAGCTTTAACATGTTTTCTCCCTTTCTATGTGTTTTGTTTCCCCACAGCAATGTAGCCTGTGAAATAGGTATAAACAGTTTATATAATTTCCAGTTTTCGGACAACAGATAGAAGCCGGTTCAGGCATAATACAATTTGACCTTAATTTTGCAGAGCCAGTTTGAAATTATAGTCTTATGCAATCCAGACTTATTATATACTGCAGCCCTCGTTTTTTGAAAACGGGCAGTATTCTTGTCCACTCTTGCAGTAAGTTATTGGTAATTGAAAAACAGGTTATACTGTCTCTTTAACATGGAAATGTTACTTGAGTGTTTTTTTAGATGTGTATAATATACTCAGTGCTCTGCTTGTCCTTTGAAATACTGTTCTTAAAGTTGCTCTTGAATTTTGGATGTATAGTATTAAATTCAGGGGGTTTAGCTCAGCACATATCAGCACATAGAGGATGGAAGTCAAAGAAAGCATAAGTGAGAGAGAGACTGACACTGACAAAGGGAAAACCAAAAGCTGAAAAATTTCTCTGGGGAAAAAAGAGAAAACTTTAATGCTGGAGAGAAACTGTCTCTTAGGATATGTCTCATATACATGGTGGTGTTCTGATAACATTTACATTACAGTGATAAGACTAACTGAAAGATCAGCAAGGCACTAAGCTTTTAAGATTAAACAGTATATGATGATTATTTCTTAAGTGTTATCACAGCAAAAAAAAAAAAAATCTCAGCAAATTAAAAATGTTACCAAGCCATAGTCACAAGAAACAAACTTTTCTGGACACCTCCCTCATAGCTGATTACTATCCTGTATCTCTGCTTATATGCATTATAACCTACACTCATGAGCCACTTTATTAGGTACACCTTGCTAGTACTGGGTTGGAAGCCCTTTTGCCTTCACAAATGCCTTAATTCTTTGTGGGATATATTCAAAAAGGTGCTGGAAACATTCTCAGACTTTGGTGCATATTAACTTGATATCATCACGTAGTTGCTGCAGATTTGTCACCTGCATATCATTCAGATGATGGGTACACTGTGGACATAAAAGGATGGACATGTCCAGCAACACTACTCTGATAGGCTGTGGCGTTTAAATGATTCTCAGTTGGTACTAAGGGGCCCAGAGTGTGCCAAGAAAATACCCCCCACACCATTACACCATCACCAGCCTGAACTGTTGATACAAATCAGAATGGATCCATGCTTCATGTTGTTTACTCCAAATTCTGACCCTGTCATCTGAATGTCACAGCAGAAATTGAGACTCATCAGACCAGGCAAGGTTTTTCCAATTTTCTGTTGTCCAATTTTGATCAGCCTGTGTGAATTGCAGCCTCAGTTTTCTGTTCTTAGCTGACAGGATTGGCACCAGGTGTGGTCTTCTGCTGCTGTAGCCCATCTGTGTCATGGTTTGATGTGTTGTGTGTTCAGAAATGCTCTGCTCCATGCCTTGGTTGTAACGAGTGGTTATTTGAGTTACTGTTGCCTTCTTATCAGGTTGGAGCAGTCTGGCCATTCTCCTCTGGCATCAACAAGGCATTTTCGCTTAGAGAAGTGCTGCTTACTGGATTTTTTTTTCCTCTCTTTTGGACCATTCTCTGTAAAGACTAGAAGGATTGTGTGGGAAAATCCCCAAAATATATTTGTAACAACATTTTTTTTTTTTTTTTTTTTTTACTATTTTGTTTTTTTTTTTTTTTTTTTTTTTTTTTTTTTTTTTTTTCCATTAAATTTTTTTTTTTTTTTATTTTTTTTAAAAGAAAAAAAT